>LOEQ01005251.1:0-31290 GCA_001685075.1 Bramus lutescens
TAGGAAGGAGTTGTCTTATTTGAAAAGTCTGACTCTTTGCCTCTCCAAGGGCTTGCAGCCAATATGTGAAGGGGCTCAGGAATGGCGAGGAACTTGCTGCTGCTTTTGAAATACAGTGCTGGCCAGTAGATCTGGAAGGAGCTACTGAAAGACAGCATGACATATATTGTGCGGGTACTTCCTGGCCCTTTCAAGGGCTCAGTATTATACCCCTTTAGCCCACTCCCCGCCCATTTCGTGTATGCGTTGCGCCAAGAGGAGTTTTTCTAGCTTCTTATTTAATGGCCTCATCTTCCCCATGGGAAGAGAACCTTTAAGATCTACAATATTGGTTCAGTGAGATAGCTCATTGAATAAAACACTTGCCACAGAAGTCTAAGGTTGTGAGTTTGATTTTTGGAACCTCCATAAGGAGAAGGAAAGAAATGACCCCATGGAAGGGGTCTTTGGAACTCCACATACACAGAGTGGTGCCTTATGCCCATGAGTACATATCAGATGTATTGCAATAAAAATAAAAAGCATTTTTATTAAAAGAAGATCTGCTCTCTGAGCAAATTTCAAGCATGTAATATAGTATTATTCTCAATTATTTTGGGTTTGGATGTGCTCAAGATGAAATCCCTGGGGCCTTGCACATGCTAGGCAAATTCTCTGCCACTGAACTGTCTTCCCAGACAGATACACCATTACTAAGTACAGTTGCCATGGTGTGCTCACGGTCTCCCAAACATAGTGAGAACTGAAGCATCCGGCCCTTCAGTCACACACCCCCCTTCCCTCCGGCTTCCCTCAGCCACCACTGTCCTGTCTGTTTTTCTGTGACTTTCTGGTCTCTCAGAGCTGTCCTTGGTGAGGCAGCCACTCTACACTTAGTTTCCCAAGAGCCAAACTGTTCAAAAGAGGGATAGAAGGCCCCCATGAGCCCTCTCAGAACTGCTTCTCTAAACTCAATGACCTTACCAGACCCCTCACTTTAGGCGCAAAAGCCGATCATCAGTAGCATGGGCATTTGTAAACATGAAGATGGTTTTGAGTCATTTGCTGTCGCAGGCATGTTTTTCTTCTATGCCCCGAGTCTCTGTACAAAGAGATTTACCAGCTCTCTCCATCCCAGTTCCTCTTTTCCAGATGTTCTGAAACAATATCAACTGACCCAGTTTGCCCCTGAGAGGTTTAGAAAGGTGCATTTCTAGAAAGGCTGGCTGAGCGAGGCCAACACATTCCCTCAGCAGCTTAGACCTAGATAATCTCCCCCAAACGCAGTATCGGATCTGACTTTCCCTACGGCGCATTGGTAAGGTTTGCAGAAAACGAGATGCTAAACACTCCCGAGGTGAAGAAGAAACTTAAGAAGCTTAACAATGGATGTGGAAATATTATCACCAGCTATCGGCGTTATAGAATCCAGTCAGTCCCCACCTACAGGCACAGAATTTAGGCTTAAGCAGATGAAGACAATCCCGAGGAAGTCTGTGGTCTTAAGCGGTTAAATACCCGCGAGTCAAAGGGAACTCCTTGGTTAGTGGAAACCCTCAACATGTGTCATTGGCCTTTTGTGTCGAATATTATGAAGACAAATGATAGTAGAAAAACTGAATATGCCCAAGAGGCCTTCCAAGGTTTTCACCGACCGTCATGGAGAAGTGCAACCCCTGAAATTTGTGGGTGGAGATCGCTTTGTTCTTTGCATGTGGGCAGCAAATGCCAGAGCAATCCCTGGGATCAGAACGCAGCTCTTGTAACAGAGGTGAGCCTTGGAGGTGAGCCATTTCTTTCTATTTTTTTTTCTTTTTTGAAGAGAAACACATTGTGGCCTTATATTCAGTAAGAGCAAAGGAGTCTTCAATTCCCAAGCACAGGTTAGAATCTGCTCAGAAAGTGGACTAATTCTTCCTTAGTACCATCCTCTGTGTGTTGAGGACACTGAATGGAATAGGTACACCCTTAAAGTAAGCAACATGGCAAAGCCTGAATGAAGATAAGGACTTCTTTCTGTTCTACAGCACACCAGTCATCCAAAAGCTGTTGAGGCGGAATGAACAACCTTCCTGGAATTCCCAACAGTCACCCCCTGTTGGAGACCTTTACACACGAAAGGGAACATGAGCTCCACATCCCAGATTGCCTGACCATAGCCTCCATTTTGGAATCATTCACAGGGAACACTGCAGCAAGTTCCCAGCTAACTGCTGAGTGGACCACAGCCCTAGGCTGGAGTTCTGTAATATATGGGCCTTTATCTCTTGGGAGGCTGGGGAAACTTGCGTGCCACTAACATGCCTGGCTAGCCCAGATGCTACAAAAGAAGCGGAATTCTAACTTCACATGAAATGGATTCCCACTTGAGAGGAAAGGCCCCATTCTTGGCTGGCAAATGGGTGGTGTGGAACATCCAAGACTGAGGACTTCAAGTTAGCTAGCTGCCATTGCTGGTGTTTTTGATGTCTGTCCCTGACCTGCTCAGAGTTAGAAACGTGAGTTAAATTACCCTCATCTCAACATCCTTAACTATCATTGGTGTTATTGGTCATAAAATTAGCCACTTCCTCTCATTTTAGATCCACCGACAGTTTCGGGTGGTTTGAGATGAGTGGGTTGCGCAGGGGGAAATAGGTGATTTCCTCTTGTCTCTGCTGGAGTTAATCTCTCTTCTAGATGCTGCCTAAGCACCTCTTTCAACGCCAGCGCCCAGGTTAGCAGCACAACCGAGCGAACTAAGTTCTTCTTTAGACTGTTCCAGTTCAAAGTCCAAATGATAGATGATTTCCGCATCCTGAAGCAAACACTTAAGCACTTATATCTCTTGCAACAATTTATTCCAGTTTGAACAAGACAGTCCATTTCTCATTGAGACATAGAACTGGCAGGTTATGCATTTGCAAACAAAAATGTCTGACTTCTATTCAATTATTGGAGGGGGGACTAGAAAGAGTTTTATAGTAGAAGTATTATTTTATAGTGTGCATCATTCTGTATTTGGGGAGTTTCCGCCTGTCTGTGCAGATCACTGTTCTTAAAGGTTCTGCTGAATTCTGAATTGGCACAGTTTTTGGACAGTGCTCTTTAGACAATCTTGGTTGACAATGGTCATCCCAAGAGGGTTCACCTCTACTTCCTTTGAATTTATAATGTCCCTCCCACCAAATAGCTAACTGAACTTTGGTGAAGCCAAGTTGGTTTCAAACCTAGAAAATATTCCCAGCCTCTATCTTGACCTATTTCCTTTTAGCTGGAGTGAAGCATTTGTTTCAGCCAATATGCTGTGTTCAAGATGGGGCAACGAAATGGTTCAGGGTGTCAAAATGCTTTCTGGAAAGCCTGACAACATGATAATTACATCCCCAGATCCCGTTCCCTTGGTGGAAGGAGAGAACCGACTCCAAAAATTGTCCTCTGATCTCCACTGGTGATTGGAGTGTGTATGTGTGTGTGTGTGTGTGTGTGTGTGCATGCATGCATGCGTGCGCACATGTGCCTGCATGTGTGTGTGTGTGCACACACGCCTGTGTACATGTGTATGTGTGGTGTGTGTGAGTGTGTGTGGTGTGTGTGAGTGTATGCGGTGTGGTGTGAGTGTGTGTGGTATATGTAGTATGTGTGTATGTGTTTGGAGGTGTGTATGCGTATGTGCATGTGTGTGCATGTGTGTGTGGTGTGGTAGTGTATGGTGTGTGTGTATGTGGTATGGTAGTGTGTGTATGTGTGTGTGTGTGTGTGTGTGTGGTTTGCGAGTGAATGTGTGTGCTTGTAGAAAAAACTAGGGGCTCACACTCCCTAGATAAATGCTGTGGCATGGATTACAATCCCAGCCCCAGGTCCACTATAACTGTGGAAGTATTTGCAGACATCTGCAGCCGTCATCAGAGAAACTTCTTCTTGCAGTGGACAGGAGCTAGCACAGAGACCCGCAGCTGGACAATGTGCAGAGAACCGGAGACTTTGGAACACTCAGCCCTAAATGGGACGCCTTTATCAAACCCCTCCCCTCAGGGTTCAGGGAGCTATGCGGAAGAGGAGGCTGAAAGACTGAGAGCCGGAGGGGATGATGACTCTGAGGAAACCATGTCTTCCAGATGCACGTGTGAACTCACAGAAAGTGTGGCAGCATGCTTGGGCCCTGTGCAGGTTCCCAGAGAGGGTCCCAGAGCTGAGAAGGGGAAGTAGACACGAGCTCCCAACCCTAACCAAGAAACTACCTCCAGTTCACAAACAGTTACAAAGAAAAAATTTGTTTGTTCAGTGGAATCCCACTGAGTGTATAAACCACACTTAGGCTTAGTTTCCACACCCAGCATTAGACAAGCAACACCAAACCCAATGGTAATTTTGTAGATTTTTGTCTCATATTGTTTTGTTTGGCATTTTTAAAAAATCTTACTGGTCTTTTGCTTACAGAGTATGGTTTCTAATTTTGTGCTATGATGAGTTTTTTTTTGTGTGTGTGTGTGTGTGTGTGTATCTGCCTGTCTCTCTCTCTCTGTGTTACTTGCACTTTTGCTTTTATTTTTATTTGTACTTTTATTCTGGTTTGTTTTATTTGACTCTTTGTATTCTAAAGAGAGAGAGAGAAAGATGGTTTGAGTTAGATGGGTGGGGAGATGGAAGGACCTAGGGGAGACAGGGAGGGGAACGATGATCAGAATATGTCTGAAAAATATTTTCAATTAATAGCAAAAAATTAGTCCTTATTGCTTATACCACCAACCACAAAAGAGCCACCCTACTTCCTTCAAACCTGCAGGAAAAGGTACAATGCCTACCTTCTCTGCCATTCTGTATTATTGCTAAGTATACTTTGTATTCTATATTTGGTCCACAGAGACTCAAGGGAACTGCAACACCTTTGAACATGGAGGTGTTAATCATCTTGTGATAAATGTCCTGATTGGCAGGTCCTTGGGGGAATTGAAGTCTCTATCCCGCGGTTGATTCTCAGGGTGTCAATAACGAGAAGTGATCTGTGCTTGTCTCTCATGCATGTGGCATGTACTGAGGTGATTAGTGCTCAGAACTCTCCCTGATGGAGCATCTTCCAAGAGGGCTAATACTACTGCAAGCCTAAGGAGAAGCTATTGACTTGCAGAAATGGCTCTCAGTTTCCTCCCTTGTTGTGACGGTACAGTTGGGAGAACAGCTGTAGCTCCCCATAGCCACTAACTTTGGAAAGAAGCTAAAGATGTATGGATTTGAAACAAGTCCCTCTCCAGGTCTAATACCACAGCGTCTCCTCCTGGTCTTCTGAGTATCACCTTGTCCGACTGACCAGGGCTGGTAATTTATGACTCCCGTTAAGAGAGTTGGCTAGATGTACAGACATGTCAATAATTATTTTTTTCTCCTGGAGCTCAAACGACAAAGGAAATCTCTGTCGAATGTCTTGTTTTAACAGATGACAGAACTGCCTGACCTGGGTTTTATGACAGATGTCAAATACATTGACACGTGTTGTGAAGCAGATCACCTTATTGGCAAAGAAATGAAAGCCCACCAAGAAGATGAATGAGAAGCTTCCCTCAAGGGCTTCCTCATGTCTGTGAAGGTTTGGCAATGACCCCGAAGAAGGGCCAATGAGAAAATGAGAGTGGACACCCTAGAGATAGTCCCCTACTACGGCACTAAGATACTAATGTCGCCATGTCCCAGAGGACTGGGGGAAGCATGCAGAGGAGAGAGCAGGGTGCCTTGAAGAGTTCAGCATAGGGACCAGGGGGAAGTAAGTTTTGCCTCCTTTACAGAGGACACAGATTTATGTGTTGCACCCTGAAGGTCCCTGGGACCTGCTCCGGGATTATTTTTTTCTAGCCTTCCGTTCGGAATTCAGCTCCATAATTATTTCTTGGGACTCTACCCGGCGTCAGACACAATGCCAGGCACTGGGGATGAGCACCGAGTGTTAATGCTCCTGCTTCGGCCTGCAGGCTACTTGTTAGGCCTGATAAGTCTGTGTCACTGGAGAGCACTTGAGGTCTTGGGGTCACTTTTCTGCACCTCATTTTTCTTAACTGGGGAAACAGGCTCAGGACTCCTGTTCACACAGTTGAAAGGCTCGAACACGGTGCAATCTTTACACTTCATGCATAACAGGCATGAGACCTGGGAGAAAAAAAAAGCCATTCATCCAAAGTGTGTCACTCACTCGGCACTTCCCGTGGCTCCTGTGCACCGATGCCCTCAACAGTAGAAAATAAGTAGTCATGAGCTGTGTAATGGCATTATGTCAGTGATGAATCATGTATATGACAATGGCCATCTATAGGACTTTATGATGGAGTGGAAGCATCCTTCTGGCTGGACTGTATTACAGACACAGTTAAAGCCAAGTGTAAGTATTATTTTGCCTATGTGGGGATGCTGGTCTGAACCAACTCACTGTATGGCCAGTTCTAGTATAGCACACACAGTTATGCTCAACACATGGTACTTAACTAACTACTATGTTACTGATGTATATGTATATGTATGTGGGTGTGCATGTGCACACATGTGCATGCATTGCATGTGTCTATATATATGTATATATGAGACAGAGAGACAGAATATCCATATATATCCCAGTGCATTGGTTAGTTTTTTTTAAAAGAATTCTCTCATATAGTCCCCTTCCTCCCCTCCCCCCAGTCTCTCCCTTGTGCCTCTGCTCTTCTCCAGATCCACCCCCCCCCACTTCCTCTCAAAAGAGAGCAGCCCTCCCTGGGACATCAAACAGATATAGCATAGGAAGCTATGGGAAGACCAGACACATATCATCACATCGAAGCTGGTGGAGGCAACACAGTAGGAAGAAAAGGGTTCCGTGAGTAGGCAAAAGAGTCAGAGACAGTGCCACTCCCACAAGAACACCGAGCTGCTCAGCCCTGACATATATGCAAAGGACCTAGGTTAGACCCCTACAGGCTCCCTGATCTCTGAGTCCCCATGAGATCCAATCAGTTGATTCTGTGGGTCATATTCTTGTGGTGCCCCTGACCTCTCTGGTCCCTCTGATCCTTCCTCCAACTCCTCTATAGGATTCCCCTAGTTCAGCCTAATGGGCTGTGGGACTCTGTATCTGCTTCCATCAGTTGCTGGATGGAGTCTCTCTGGTCTCTTTTGGTGACAGTTCTTCTAGGCTCCAGCTCCAGAATGCTCTGCAGGCAGGACAAATTGTAGGTCGAAGGTTTTGTGGCTGGGTTGGTGTCCCAGTCCCTCCCTTTGAGTCCTAGGCTGCCTACAGAAGATAGCTAGTTCAGACTCCATGTCCCCCATTACCTGGGGTGTTTTCTAAAGTTCCATGAAATTTCTACTAAACTAGGTTTCTACTCTACCTTTAAAATGCCCCCTATTCCAGTCGTTTCTCCCAGTGTTTTCACCCCCTAAAACCTGACCCTTCCTGTTCCCAACACCACCCATTCCCAGTCCACCCATGAAGAAATCTACTTCCCCTTTCTAGGGAGATCCCACTGACACCCTCCTTTTACTTCACCTTTCTGGATCTATGGGCAGGAACATGATTATCTTTTACTTTACAGCTAATATCCACTTAATCAACTTGACACAAACTAAAACCATGTGGGAAGAGGGAATCTCAGTTGAGAAAATGCCTCCATCAGTGTGGCCCGTAAACAAGCCTATGGGGAAATTTTCTTGATTAATGATTTATATAGGAAGGAATAGCCTGCTGTGGGAAGTGCTAGCCTGAGCAGCTGAACCTGGGAGCTGTAAGAACTGAAGCTGATCACGACCCTGGAGAGAGAGTCAGGAAGTTCCTCCACGGCCTCTCTTTCAGTTCTTGCCGCAAGTTCCTGCCCTGACTTCCCTTCATGATGGACTGTAGGCCAAATCAACCCTATCTTCTCTAGGTAACTTATCACTGTGGTGTTTATCACACAATAGAAAGCAAACTAGAACCCCCAGGTGGCCTCAAACTTGCCATCTTCTTCCCTCTGCCTCTTGAATGATGAGATTATAGGTGTGTACCACCAAGCTTGATTTGTAGTATGCATTTTATTATTTTAGAATATATTCTTTTTATTTAATCTTAACAAAAATTGCTTTTCATATAATATATTCTGATCTTAGTTTTCTCTCCTTCATCTCCTCAGATCCTCTTCTATTTAGTACAAAAATAATTGACTGTAAGTGGTGCTGTCGCTGCTGCTGACATCCTTCAGCATCTTATATCTGTCTCACCCCTTGATGCATCTCATATTCCATAGCACATCTTAACTGACCTGGACCATCGAGGTTTGCCTGAGTGTACGCTGTCATGGTTGCTCAGCGACAAAGCCATATAGCAGTGTAGTTCTGTATTATGTGTCTACTGTGAAGAGACATCCAACTCTTATGAGTCTATTGCAATAAAGGTAAAAGGGGGGATGATGGAGAGAACTGTGATGCATAGAAAGAGGCTACCCACAAGTCATGTGGGTAGAGACACTGGAAAAGAGGAAGCAATGGCCACCCAACTGTTCGTCTTTTGTCTGAGATATTGAGGTTCAGGTCACTTATATGATCTTTCGCCAAAATGATCTTCTGTTCCATTCTGACCTCTCTCATCCCTCTGTGTGATGGCTAACCAAGTGGATTCTGACAATTCAGCCTTGTGTGGCAATGTGTCATCCACAGCAATATGCTGTGCTCGATGGGCAGGGTGTGATGATACTCAGTGGTCCCTTCAACCAGGCACCACACAGGCCTTACTGGACGGTTTGTGCTGACCTCTGTGATTGCTCTGATACAGTGTTTGGCCCAAGGCACATACATGCTCAGTAGGTGTTTCCAGATTTATTCCAGTTGCTGCTTTTGACTCGACAACGGTATTGTGTTTTTGAGGAGATTACTTCAATCTCTAGAAGTCACAAAAGATAAATTAAGCTGAAATGTAAGAAAGTCGACATATCTGGATTTCTTATTCTCTTCAAATGTTCCTTTTTGTGAGATGGTCACAAAAGAGAACAGAGCATTTTGTTCTTTCTGGATGGGCCAGATACAAGCCATTGAGTTTTCTCTCTGCCTCTGTCTCTTTCTCATGTGGGTGTGTTGTCTGTGTTTGTGCACACACTTTTGAACGAGAAGAAAATCATGGTGAAACTGAAGCAGCTCAACCAAGAACATTCGATTTTTTTTAATTCAAGTGTGTAAGTGTTCATGTGTGCATCTGTGTGTTCATGTGTGTCTATGTGCAGGTATATGCATGTTGTGTGTGTACGTGCACACGTGTGCATGTGTGTGTTTGCAAGCATGTGTGTATGCATGTGCATGTGTGTGCATGTGTGTGTTTGCATGCATGTGTTTGCATGCATGTGTGTGCATGTGCATGTGTGCACGCTGCGTGCATGTGTGTGCATGTGTGTGTGTGAAGATCCGAGGACAACTGTCAGTGTCAATCCTCTTCCTCCACCTTCTTTGAGGCACAGTACTTTTGTTACTGGCAGTTACATAAGCCCACCTGCTCATGCACGATCTTTGAGAGACTCTCCTGTTTCGGCCTCCCATTTCACCAAAGGAGTATTGGGATGACAGATCCGAGCTAACACACCTGTCTTTATATGTGCTTTGAAGATTCGAGCTTGGGGCTTCACACTTAACTCACAAGTGTCTTTCCACCGAGCCATCCCCCAGCGCCTCATCTTTATTCTTTGTGAGGTTCTACAACATCAAGAGAGATGAAGCAGAAAGCCAAGAACTAATGTTCTGGGATCGTAGAGGAGAGGAGGGAGTATGGACAACTATCATTAAAATCCATTGGAGAAGCCTGTATGGAAACCTACTACTCCAGATGCTGCCATTGCTCGTTTAAAAAAAAAATCATCAGATGCTAACAGTAAACCCTCTGTAACTGGGAGAGCTGCACAGCCTGCTGCTTTGAGTCTTCTTTGGTGGCAGAATTATGAAGTGAAATTTGTATAGGGCAGATCCTGGCTACTGGATTTCAGTCCCCTTGAACTAAGGGGCGTCCATGCCCCATCAGGAGGAACAGTAGGGCATAAGTAAACCAATCCCACAGACTTTATCCTTCAACCTGAGTGTCAGATGCTTTCCGCAAGGAGCAGTGGTACAAAGTGCCCTGACTTATGGGAAAGTCATGGCAAGAGAAGGAAGTGGAGAGTCAAAGGAGGCTCTGCCTTGGTTTCCTCAGGATCCTAGTTAGATCTTTCCATCCTACAGAAGGAGGTGGCTCCCCAGAGACGTTCGTCTCCTAGGCTGGAAAAAGCGGAAAGGTTTTCCGTTTGCATTTTGAAAATGTCGGCTCTTGTCACTGGGCATGCAGAGGAGCTTTGCAGACCCATAGGTATTGTGCAAATTCCTATTTTCTTTTCTTCATTCTGACTTCACTATGCCCCCCTGTCCTTTTTTTTCCCTCATGAATTTGCATTAAATTCGTTATCTGCTCTTAAGGGAGGAAGGTTCTCCAGGGTTTGATTGAGATGTAAGACACCACAAATAAAAAAGGTAGGAGAGGGGGAAGGAGCTCTGTTGCATTGTGGGACTACACTATCTCTCAAGTGTTTCCCCATTCTTTTGGAGAAAGTATGCCCTTCTCCTCCAGGAAGCTCTAGTCTCAGGGACCTTTATTAACATGATCTTCGGGAATGCAGTTTTAATTTTTTCCATAATCATCACACAAATTGATTATGATAATCTATGGGAAGAAAATAAGTGAGCCAATGGCCTCATTAACTCGAGTGCTGGGGGGATGGCATTTGTCAGAGTTGGTGCCCTCATCCCATGGTGGCCAAGACCTCTTTCTGTGTGACTTGATCCAGTCCTCTGTGGGATCTGGGCATTGTTTTCTGCCCAGCCTCTTTAAATTACCTCCTATATTTTGCTCCCAAACAGAATAATAGAAGAATTTGAAAGGTCCCAACCTTAGCAGGAGCTCTGCTGCACTCTGCCTGGGATTTCTGACACACAGCTCTTTTTCAACCTTTCCTTCCTGACATCAGGGCCTCAGATTGAGCTATGGGCAATACCCAAGGTCAGTCAGGACTAAAATGTCTGGCTCAAATGTATAATTCTAAATGCTGTTTTGCTGAATTGAACGGGCCCCTTTGAAGCTCACGTTTTAATTTTAATTTAACACGCAAAATGGCAGAGATAAATAGATTTATCCAAAACACATTTGGTAACAGATTTTTTGAGTCAGTTATTAATTTTATTTAAGTGGTTCCTTTTTTATTTTTATAAACTGTGAAATTCAGGAGAAAGCAAAATCCCATGCAATCCCTTTTATTGATGGCCTGCTATGTGCCAAGAAAGGTGTTAAATGTTTTCAAATGCTGCCTCATTTATCCTGATCTTACAGACAAGCAAAAGAAGGTGTGAAGAGGTGAAGTTTCTCACCCAGCTGGAAAGTGGCAGAGTCATTTACAGATTTGCCTCTGCTAAAAATGAGACTTTATGCAACTCTTTGAAAACTAACTTCTTGGGAGCTACGCCGTTTCTCAGTGGACCTTTGTTCTGATAGGCAGGAACAGGTTAGTTCCTATTCTTTTTAGGGGTACCACAGCTTTATAGACAGGGACTGGCATTCGATGGTGCCCAGTACCATACCCTGTACTAGTGAGTGTGTCTCTAAGCATGTGACTGGGTTAAGGAATCTATCTCGTTTTGTTTTAAACAAAACCATCTTTCTCCTGGTTGAGGCATGGGTGTACGGGGTACACTTGAAAGAAGAACAAGCAAGCAATGGATATCTCTGGCGCTGTGTCAGGAATGCATACATCCCTGGACTGGTGTGGACGTGGCTTCAGTATCCCTGAAGGACTTGCACCTTAGCAACCCCCAGCAGAGCAGGCACAGATGAGGGACTCAGGGTGATTTCGATGGGCAGGAGTCAATGAAACCAAAGCTTAGAGCTTTGCCTAGGAGTTGTTCATGTTAGAAAGTTCGGGAAACACACTATTTGGGAGAAAATATATGATTTGATCAGAAAGAGTTATTACCTGGGGAAAAAAAACAACAAACACGGTATAACTGATTCAAGAAAATGGTGCCGAATGGGGAAGGAAGCTTTAAGACCAAATAAAATGTTGGAGAGCAGTAGAAGCCTGGTGCACTTCCCTGGCTCTTCTCTACAGGTCTTCTCAGAGCCTTTGAAAATCCCCTTGTCAGAGTGAATTTCCAAGGGTTCTGATTCTGTGATGAAAACTGCATCTTTAAGGTTGAGGCAGCTGGCAGCAGACTCCAGAACTTGAGGGAGTTCTGCTTCAGTTGGATAATTATAAGCCTTGGAGGAAGAACACCCGTGTTGAGAGATGAAGCCCAAGGCAACCCATAACTAGGCATTTCCAGTCTTCAAGGCAAAGGAGAGCAAGAGTCATAGTTCAGGCAGTGAAAGAAGAAAGCAGGGTGGCTCAGAAAATTTGTGAGCTCCAGTGGGTACCTCATGACTGTATGAAAGCTTGAGAGAGGTAAAACTTTAAAGGGTTTCTAGATTGGTAGCTTTGATGGCAAAATGTTGGGCCCGTGAGACATTTAATTAAATGTGGGGGCCTGTTATAATTTACCCATGTGGTTTTCATACATGTGTATGTATTGCATGTGGAGCATCATGTCCTTTCTTACTCTCCCCATATCCTCTTTGTTTCTTCTGTAAAACACACCATCAGAGTTGGTTCCCAAGAAGCCAGCCACTGAAGATGCTTTTCTGTAGTCAGGCGTAAAAGATCTTCATTTCATTTCATTCTGCGGTGTCAAGTGGGTCCTCATTCTCCTGTAATATCACAGGTATCATCCTAATTCATATCAAATGCTGCTTGACCACAAAGATATAAAACTGCAGCTGTGCTTAAATTAATACAATTGGCTACATGCACTGAGAAAGTGTGCTCAGTCCAGTCGCCAACATTAGCAATCACTGAAAGGAACAGCCAAAGGAGGAGGAGGAGGAAGAGAAGGAGGAGGAGGAGGAGGGGGAGGAGGATGAGGAGGTGGAGGAGGAGGAAGAAGAAGAAGAAGAAGAAGAAGAAGAAGAAGAAGAAGAAGAAGAAGAAGAAGAAAGGAGGAGGAGGATGAGAAGGAGAAGAAGAAAAAGGAAAAAAGAACAACTTTTACTTAATTTGCTTGTTAACACTTTTTAATTATTTTCAGTTGTAAACACATATCTGTCTGTCTGTCTGTCTGTCTGTCTGTCTGTCTGTCTGTGTATGTGTGACAAAGAGAGCATATGGAGGCCAGAAGCCAACCTGTGTGAGTCCATTCTCTTCTTTCACCGTGTAGGTCCCAGGAACCACATTCAGGCCATTAGGCTTGCCACAAATATCTTTTTAAAATTTAATTCAATCTAATTTTTATTTTTTTAAAAGACAACAAACTATCTTTTTTTTAATTATACATACCAATCCAAGTTTCCACTCCCCCTTTCCTTCCATTCCCTCTACTTACTGCCCCCACCCTATCCCCAATCCACTCCTCAGAGTAAGGCACATTGCTTTGGGAAAGGTCCAAGGCCCTCCCTACTTTATCTAGGCTAAGCAAGGTATCCATCCAAAGAGATCAGGTTCAAAAAGCCAGTAGTATATGCAGTAGGGATAAACCCTGGTGCCACTGCCAGTGACCCCTAAATCTGCCCCAGCCATGCAACAGTCAACCACATTCAGAGGGACTAGTTTGGGCCTATGCTTGTTCCTTCCCTGTCTGGCTGGAGTTGGTGAGCCCCCATTAACTCAGGTAGAATGTTTCAGTGGGTGAACCCATCATGGTCTTGACCTCCTTGCTCATATTCTCACTCCTTCCACTCTTCAACTGGACTTTGGGAGCTCAGTCCAGTGCTCTGGTAGAGGTCTCTGCCTCTGATTCCATCAGTTGCTGGATGAAGGTTCTATGGTGATATTTAAGATATTTATCAGTCTGACTACAGGGCAGGGCAAGTTCGGGCATCCTCTCCACTATTGCTTAGGGTCTTAGCTGGAGTCATTCTTGTGGATTCCTGGGAATTTCTGTAGATTCAGGTTTCTTGCTAGCCCCATAATGGCTCCCTCAATCAAGATATCTCTTTCCTTTCTGTCATCTCTGTCTCTGTCCTTCCCCCATCTCAACTATCTCATTCCCTCAAGTTCTCCTCACCCCTCCCCTTCTCTTCTCCTCTTCCCCTTCCACCTTCACTTCTCCCTCCATCCCTATGCCCCCCATTTTGTCAAGCAATCTTCGGTTGCCAATTTCCAGGTGGATCTATATGCTTTTCTTTGGGTTCACTTTGTTACTTAGCTTCTCTAGGATCATGAACTATAGGCTCAATATCCTTTGTTTATACCTAGTATCCACTTATGAGTGAGTACATACCATATTCATCTTTTTGGTTCAGGGTTACCCCACTCAGGCTGGTGTTTTCTAGTTACATCTATTTGCATACAAATTTCAAGATGTCATTGTTTTTCACTGCTGAGTAGTACTCTAATGTGTAAATGTTGGCACAAATCTTGTTAAAAGTGGAGTCCTCCTGCCCACCTTCTTTTAGGGGTTTTGATACAAAATTTCTCCGCATAAGTCAAGGTAGCCTGGGAATTACTTTGTAGTCCCAGCTCACCTCAAACTCTGCCTAGGTTTAAATTGTGTACCACACCACCTGGCTCAGTTTGCTTATCTTAAGCTCCCTGGAGACCTTATATGCCTCCAGAGTAGCTACAGCCAGATGCTGGCCTCTCTTTTGCTGTGTGTCCTCAGATAAGAAACAGAACTTTTGGAAGCTCCACTTGCCCACTTGTAATAAACGTGAAAAGATTCTTCATACAGTATTGGTATCTTTATCAATAGGGTGGTGTAAGGATTAGTTAGGGTTAAAAAGTTACCATATTTTGAATGTAGGAAATAAATTTCTTTAGGAAATAATGTATGCATTGTAATTCATTTAATAAATTTTATTATTCGTTTATTTGGTTTCCAGTTAATGACACATAATAATCTATTTGAATTGCAAAAAATCAAGCTGGTTTGAATTAAGAAGGTGTGAAAAATCTTGGGTTGAGAAAATATGCAACACCTTCCATCAATTAAAAGTAGGTAAAATGTGCTAAAAATAATGGAAGGTTCATGTCGAATTGAACTGGCTTTCTTCACGAGCTTATATTTTTATGAAGCTCTGTGAAACAATTTTGAAACAGTGCCCATTATGGAATCTGTGTTAATTGTTATTATCACCATAAAGTTCCCATGATTAAGAAAAGTCTGCAATTATGCCAGCCAGAAGTGCACAGTGCCTGCCTTTCATTGCTTCCCAGATTTATTTTCGGTACTGAAGACCGATCTCCACCTTGGCAAACGGAGTGTGTGCAAAATTGAAAATTTCCTTTGACTGCCCTGGAGATTTCTGAAATCACAGGGTAGTGCTCACTTATGGGACACAACTGCCTTTGTTCTCCATGCCTTTTGTACGAGTGAAGACTTTCTGTACATACCCACCCTCCCGTCACAATCTTAAATATCACTGTGCTAGAAGGCACTGCAATCTTAATTAAAAGAGCAGTCTAATTATTTACCCTGGTTGGTTCACACAAACCTCTACAGTATAATCAGTGGACTCCCTGAAGGGGCTTCATGATATTTAAGAATGGAGTGGGAAAGTTTGGTACTGGCTTGAGCTCAGCTAACAGGTAATGGAGTCTGACCGACAATTCACCTCCAGGTCACCAGATCAAATAGCACTTATCTGGGCAATGTCTGAAGGTATGCACTGCTATTGACTGAGTGTTGGTGGGTGGCACAGAGAGAACCCTTTGCAGTCACCTCCCGGAGCCTCAGAGAATAACCTTCCGCGTGTTTCTGAGGGACAGAGGGAAAGCAGAGGGCAAACAGACAGGTCGCTCCCCTTTTGACAGTCTCCATGACAAGCCCACCAGGCAAGGTTGAGGACAGCTCAGATGGCTTGAGGTGTTTGGTGACAATCTCTTCCTGCACCTGGCCGGCAGTAACTACAGTTGCAGAGTGTGCCTGGGGCTGAGTCCTAAAGCAAGCTGGCCCTCTGGAAGTGAGGCAGAGATGCTTCCAGGCCAAGCACAGGGGGCAGATGTATCCTTAAAACCTTTAGTTCTTAGCTGCTCTGGAGTAATGAGGTACAAGTGTGTCACTGAAGGACACCCAAAGAGTCCTGGGGTCTCTCCCGCAAGTATATTTTAGAAAAAACAGGCCCTGACAATGTTGGATTAAAGATATAAGATGACCTGCCTCCACCTTAAAACATGTATCCGTGCCAAAGGTCTACTAAGATTGCATCATGGACTTGGTGGGCCTGAGAGAGAAGCAAAGGGGACCCAAACATCCCTACAGCATGGCGGAAGAGTTTGGGCAATGGGGACTAATAATGAATATAAATTAATAAGAGACATTAAAGAGAGAAAGCTGGTAGAAATGGAGTAAGCTTCCTGAGAGGTCTGTGAGGCAAAAGAGCAGGTAGCCTGGCTAGATATGGAAGACAGCTTTGAACATGCCACATGCTCCTTGAGCGTGTGGAGCCTGGACAGCGCATTTTTACTTACATAGATGAGTTCATAGGGTGAGGGCAGTTCATCCAGGTAACAAGGTGAGAATAAGGATCCGACCTTCCAGGTCTGATTCTATCTGCAGTTTTGGCCCAGTCTAGAGTCAGGACTCCAGAGTGGAAATTGACTATCTCGGTTTCCTAATCCCATAGGCCTTGAGAGCAGGAAGGTCAGTGGAAACATAAACAAATGCCTGGAGAAGGGCATAGAAGGAGCCTCTTGAATGGTCCGAGCAGGAGGAAGGACATGCTAGGCTCTCCCTGCTACCAGTAACAAGGAGGACCTAGGCAGCTTGTGGCTCTTACTCCCAGACATGGAGTAGGAGAATATAAAGTCAAACAGAAAATTTTTTATTTTGTAATGTGTTAGTGTTCATACTGGCAAATTGGATCGAATGTTGATAGAATCCTCAAGCACATTCCCAAACACATCCCACCTAGCTCAGTAGGGAGTCAGTTCATCCTCCCATTTCCCCGAAGCATATGTAGAGAGAACTCTTCCTATTACCTACCCTTTGCTGGTATTACAAAGCCAGCCACACTCTTGACCCTACAGAAATCACAGTCAAATGAAGGATTCTAGGAAGGAGACTCTTGCGCCTGGAAATATGAATAAAGGGGAAATGGGCCCATGAGTACTTACATACTTATTTTGAAATATTAAGAGGACAATGTCTTTCATAGAGAACCCGTTGCGTGGGAGCTATGCATTGTCTTTTTGACTCTTCAGAGCCCTAGTCAATACATTGTGAGTCAAACCAGTCTTTCCTCTCATGAAGGTTCCAGGAAGTCCTGAAGAATTCTGTGCTTAACCGAACACTTCCCAAGTAGGGTCAATGTCAGACTCCTTCATGCAGGCAACAGACCTTGTTGAACAGTTTGGGAAACACCTCTTGAGCTAAGTCCAAAGCTTCTGCCAGACTGGTCTCTTTAACCAAAACATACCTTCTGAATTCCTGCTACCATCATTTATGCCCTTCCTCCCTTTGGACACATTGTAATTATTTTTGCCATTCCTCCAAGCTTACCCATCTCTGACGTAACCTCCCTAACGAAGCCCATGCCCGCTATCCCAGCTTGGGCTCATGTTGCTATTTTCCAGCCTTTAAAGGCAAATTTTAGCTAGACCACTTAGCATTTATTTCGTTATCATCCCAATGACTATTTGGTACCTTTGCCCTCTTTTTGCCATTTATGCTTGTGATATTGCTCCTTCCACCTTCACAGTGTTTGTTTCAGCTTACGAACCCTCCAAAAGGATGTTCATGCAGAAAGGGAGACTATATCCATTACTTGTCTCATTGTAGTGACGAATGTCTGTCAAGGAACAACTTGCTTGCGGAATGCTGGCTTGGCTCGGTTTACAGTTTACCGCTTACAGATCCTTTTGGGGGAAGTGTCAGGTTGAGCAAATAATTTTGCAGGACTTCTCAGAGCCTTTAGTGAACTTTGTCCAGAGGAAGGGATACCATGAATCCTGGTGGAGAAAACAGTGGCCAGAGTGCTGGGCTGTTGGCCCCATTGCAGCCTCAGTCAGGGAGTGGGGCTAGGCAATAAAGTCTCAAAGCCTGCCCTCAGGGACTCACTTTGTTCAAGGAGGTTCCCTGTCATAAATGTCTGCCACCTTCTAAAAGAAGGCCTTAGCTGGGGATGCAGCCTATAGGGAATATTTCACACTGAGACTCAATGTAGAGTCAGGGAGGTGACTTCATCACAAAGTGCTCTGGGCTTCAAAAGAGACTGCCTTTGTCTTTAGGAAGGCAGCAGGTATGTTCAATACATCTTCCCTCCCAGATGGTAAGGATAAAACTCACAGACAAATGAAGAATTAGTCTAAAGCTATGGGACTTGGAGTTCGGTGTGACTGTCGGGTTTTGCGAGAAGAGGTGCCTGGTTCCCGCTATGGCTGCCGTGTGCACCTGGTGTAGTAGACATGCAGGATGTCTCAAACATGCAGCCACAGCTCACAGACCGAGAAGAGCCAGCTGGGTAGGAGGTCAGCTCAGCCTTTAAGTCACATGGTTGTCTCTGGTTAGCAAAATAGTTCAGAAAAAGACAACATTGATTCTTCTTATGTTTTCTATAATAAAATTATCAATTAAAGACAAAAATGACTGTTAATCCCCTCAATATTTATTGAGTGCCTATTATCTGCTGGACAGTTCCTGACAAGCTGTATAAACAGCAAATGAAAGAATCCTCTCTTGTGAGAGAGGAGACAGGAAACGTGGAAACAAATGAACAGACCCTAACGGCAGTGTTTCCTAAAGAGGAAAGTATTACTAGAAAGCAAAAGAGGAGGACATGGGAGGGAAAGGGTTGGGAGGGTCAGGGAAGGCGCCTCTGTTCAGACAGCTTGTGAGCAAGGGTATAGAGACTGTAGGAGGTATGTGGGCTAAAGGTCACCGCATAGGCAAGAGAACAACGCCCAGATAAAGGAAAAGTGGCTTGAAGCAAGCTAAAGAAACATGATAGGCATTCTGGCCATGTCAACAGTTATTTTATCTGTAAGGGAATCGGGAAGCCATAGTGGATTCTAAGGAGGGAACTGCATTAGTGGTTGCAAAGGATCATTCTGAGTATGTGGGGTAGAGAATGTAAGGGGCGGGGGAGAGATTTGTTAGGTCATAGGAGATGCTAGAAACCTGAGTCAGAACAGGATTTATTAGCCCTGCAATATTTGGTTCTGGAGAATTCATTGTGGCAGGGACTTCTCAAAAGCTCTAAGGCATTTATCAGCATCCCTGGTGTCTAACACCTAGAGGCCAAGATCTCCCTGCTAGTCCCTGCTCCAGCTATGACAACTCTAGAACCATTGTTGAACTGCATTGTTGGTTGAGGGATGGGGGATAGGTCTGAGCACGTAGGAAGGAGAATCAGCGAGGAGTGGCGTGATCAGTCTGATGAGGAAGAAGGAGGAGACCTGACAAGAGGCTGGGTTTCCGACAGGAAAATCTTTAGGTGGTGGAAGAAGGACAGGCTTGTTGGGAAAGATGCCTGTAAAGTTTCTGCTTACTGGCGCAGCTCAAGAGACCTCTCCAGTGGAGACAGGAGCAAAAATTGAATTTTCAGTTCTGGAGTACAGAAAGGAGAGCTGCCTTGATAGACCCTTGACTGCCCATGCACCGTGACTGGGGTCATCATGAAGGTGAATGGGACCAGTTAGGAAACTTTGGAGAGGAAGAAGGGAGAGAAGAAAACTGGGGATAGAATCGTAACAAATCTAAAGAGCTAAAGTCTAATGGAGGCACTCCCAAGAAGATCAGACAACCCACCAAAGGACCGACCCAGGAGACAGCGCAGTGATGAAGATACATAGCGCTGAGATCTACGCTGACGCTTCATTCTGTCACTCATATCTACCTTGCCTTTTACACGTGATTTAGCTTTTCTTTCTTCTCTCTCTCTCTCTCTCTCTCTCTCTCTCTCTCTNTTTCTTTCTTTCTTTCTTTCTTTCTTTCTTTCTTTCTTTCTTTCTTTTGTTCTTCCTTCCCTCCCTCCATCCTTTCCTCCCTTTCTCCCTTCTTTTTTTTCTGTCTTTCCTTTCTTTCCTTTTTTTTGGGGGGGGATATACGTCTGGGCAGTTCACCATTATGGGCTGTGTAACCCATATCTGTAGGCATATTGTGAAAGCCAGAGGACAACTTCAAGTGTCATCAGGTATTATTGACCTATACGTTTTTATTCATTCTTGTAATTATGTATTTATTTGTTTATCGAGATGGGGTACCTCACTGATCTGGAACTTGTCTCACTGTTCTTATTTTCAAATAAATTAGGTTGGTGAGTCCCAAAGTTCTATTTGTCTTCAGTTCCCCCCCCTCCCCCAGATCTGGAACTAAAATCATGGACACTATGGCAGACAATATTTATACTTTGGTGCTAAGGATCAAACTATGCTCCTCGTCCTTGTGAGGCAAGCCCTTTACTGGCTGGGTTGTCTCCTCAGCTCCACATTAGCCTCTCTAAACACTTCTGTATTGTTGGAGGAATTAAATGCATGTTTGGTTCAAAAATCTTTAGCCTATTCCCTCAGACTTCAGTAGGTGCTGGGGGAAACTGTAAGAGCAGGAAGGGATGTGGAGAGAGACACAGCTGTGCGGGCTAATAGAGGTGGAGATAGTCATTAAGAAAACATTCAACTCACAGCCCTTGGCAGTGGGAGCAGAGGGAGCCACATCTCAGCTAGCATGCTTGAATAGGATCTGCTGTAACTCTACACAGCCCAAAGCTTGCCATGCCCTCGGGTAACGTAAGGAAAGGTGTTTGCCTCCTTCTCCTTCAGGACAGGTGCTCAACTGATACAATTTAGGGTCTCAAATTCCACAGCTTAATTGTTTGTTCTATACACAAATTAGCCCAGCTCTGAACACCTGTGGACTAAGTTCTTTTGATGCATCAGAGCCTGTCTTTTATTAAGCTTTTGCAAGCAGTCAAAATAAGACCAAATGTCCATATTCCCCGCATATCCACGTGGGCAAGAAGTAAGCCCTCATAGGGACTGCACAGTTACTACTTAAAATAGCCATCAGCTCCTTGGGCTTTGGAAAATATGATTATGCAATTAATGCGACCAGAGTTAGATATGAAATAAATTGAAATATTTTATACGTATAGAAACTTGCCTACACACACATAAAATTTCCTATTAGTTGTACTTGAGGTTTATCCATGTTGAATCGATAAAAAATGATTTAGAACGGATGGCTTCCAACAGCTGGTTACACTTTCAGTCTTCCATAAAGAAGTTAAAATTAATTTTAATATGTTGACGGTGCTTATTGATGATAATATTCATAATAAATATCCATCGGAAAAATTCTCTGGCATATCTATGTGACAGAAAGGTCAGGAGTGTTAATGACGATCACCATACAAAATGCAGTTCAGTCAATTACTTTAATTAAATCTAAAACTACTTTATGTCTTCTCATTTATATAGTAAACTGATACGGGGGAAAAGGGCAGCATCTTTATCCGGCTTCTTTTAGAGTCCAAAGTTGAGGGGGGGCTTTCAGATTTTGCTTTAAGATTTGTAGCTCTTGTGTTCGTTCTGGAATATTTAATGTAATTATGGGTCTTGCACGCAGTGTGCTTGCTATAACAAGAGGAAGAAAAGGTGGCGATTTCCTTCTGAATGTGTTTTGCAGAAGGAGAGCTTTGCCTCCGCAGATGCTAATCTTGCATTTAACACACTGGGTGATACTGGATACAGCCAACATTCCAGGATAAATGGTAGAAACGTCTAAATTTCTTTCATCACATAGTTGGGGATCAGAAGAGAAAGAAGTTAGCTATTTGAATTCTTTACAATCTCCTAAGCCTGAGCCTTTAAAATTCACTTGGCATTTTGACTCCACCAAAGGTTCTTTCCGAAATGATGGCATCTTACAGAACTTTGCATTTCTTACTATGTTGCTAAACTTGAAAATCGAAAAACTGGCCATTTAAACATAAAAGGCATCGGGCCTGGGGAAACGTCTCAATGGTGAATCCTCATCACCGACCCAAAATCAGGGAGGGAGATGAAGAGAGATTTCCTGGGGCAGACTCGCTAGCTAGACTAGCTAGAGTCAGAGAGCTCGGGTTCAGTGAGAGACCTTGCCTTAATAAGGAAGGTGGGGGAGTAGTCAACTCAGTGATTCAGTTTCAACTTTGGGTCTCCACATCTACGTACACACCTATGCATGCACCCCTACACACATGTGCGCCCCCACACGTGTCTACCATATATACATGTAGACAAATCAGAAGGAATCAATCAGCTAATATAAAAATTCAGTTGATTTTCAAGTTACTTAGTGCTTAGTACTTAGCATTACAATCAAACCATGTGAAGTCTTGTCTAGATCCTCACAGGAATTACGTTCTAGACTGAGGGAGCCAAGAAACAAATGTACACAAATCAAACTGAGTGGTATTGGATATCAGGAAAAACTGTGAAGGGAAACAAGCAGGACACTGAGTGGAAACTTTATGTGTTTCCCAGACTGTAGTGCTTTAGGACAGAAACCCTGCATCCCAACAAATCCCCAGTCCTAGATGAACTTATACCTATTTGGACAATTGCCATCCAACTACATCTTTAACTGGATAGTTAAATATCCAAAACACTTCAGAATTTGAAACTTTTGAACTAACATCACGGCACCACCAGTGGAAACTTCAATTTTCACCTCACATAACAGGTAGAGTCAAACTTCATGTGCACTAGAAGTATTATATGAAATTGTCTTCAGCCTGTTTGGATAAAATATATCTGAAGCATAAATGAATTTTGCATTTATAACTGGGTCTCCCCTGAAACTCTCCCATTGCGTGTTATGTCAATATTGCAAAACCAAAACAAATCATAAATCTGAAATACTTCTGGTTCCAGGCACTTTGTCACATGATCTTCAATCTGCAATAGGAAAGAGAATGACAAGTGGAGTGTTCTTTGGGGTGTCAAAGAATGCCTCTTTAGGAAGGACACATTTGAGTTGGGGTAACAGCAATTCAAAGGCTCTACCTGCATACATCCACAGAAATAGCAAGGCAAGGACCATCCTCTTCCAATATGCTCCCACAAAGGGATCCATGCTTTAAGAAAAATAAACATGTGTAAGATGTTTTCTATCAGCCAGAAAATGTCATGATCTTATCTCCTAACTCTAAGTGACAAGAATTATATTTCCATTTTCCATATCAGATATGTATCTGCGTAGTTTCAAAGCCTATTGCATACGAAGGAGTGAGCTTAAACTGCTTTAGGAAGGAAGAATCACTGGGCCATAGCCAAACAGCTGAAAGACAAAAGTAACGAAGGAAAGTTGAAAGCAGCAAGGGAAACACAGATTCCTCAATAGGATTAACAGCTGCCTTCCTACAGAAGCATAGAGCCCCAAAGGGCAATTCCTTGCATAGTAGGCAGGAAGACAGAAAGATGATGCATAAAGAATTCCATCCCGGGAAAAAATTATCCTGCAAAATTAGACAAGAAATACAGTCAAGGTCAGTGAAGAAGGAGGGGGGAAATGGAGCACAGTGGCAATGAACTTGCTCTGAAAGAAGTACTAGAGTCCTTCATGTAGAGCTGAAGGACAGTAGGAAGTAACTCGCTAATGGGGAGATGAAGCTGCACAGGCCAGCATGAATGCCAGTATTAGTGAATCTTTGTAAATCTTTTCTTCTTTTCTTTATGAGCCGATGTTATAAGCAGGAACCATTCAACGACCTATGTATATAAATATGTATATAAATACAGAGGTTATTACTCTAATTGCACAAAGAAGATGAAGGAGACACTTTGTAGCAATGTTGTAAGTCATTGATAATAATACTCGGAGTGACCCTTAGGAAAATAACTAAAACCAACTACGAAATTATTAAAATGTCATACTGTAAAGTATTTCTCACAAAAGGAGGAGAAAGTAGGAAAGAAATAGAAAACAACATAAAATATATAGAAGACCTATAGCAAAGATGACAGATAGAAACATGATAATAAAGAGTTAATACACATGTACCAACCATTCCTCAAAAGGCAGGGATCACCAGATGTATTAAGAATGGTTGAAAGAGAAAGGTGTGGTTATGGGGATTTAGTTGTGGTAGAACATTTGCCTAGCAATTTTAGCTCAGTGGTAGAACACTTACCTAACAAGCACAAGGTCCTGGGTTTAGTCCCCAACTCCAGTAAAAAAGATCCCTCACCTCTGTTTTTTTCTATAGTGGACAAAATTTACATTCAAAGAAATAATACATCAAAATTAGAAACAGAAAAATGTACCAGACAAATAGTAACCAAAAGCTGGTGAGAGTGACTCTACATACATTAAGACAAAGAAATTTTATAATAACGAAAGGGGCCAACCAAGAAGACACTGTAATTATAAATATATACATACCCAGACTGGAAATGAAGGAATAAAATTATCTCCATTTAAAGATGATATTATCTCATTTATAGAAATCTCATTCACAGAAAACCCCAAGGAATCAATTCAAATTTTCTCAGAGTTAACAGATGAGTTACCAAGGTTGCAGAATACAAGATCAATATACAAAGACTATTTTTACTTTGATACATTCACAATAAGCCAATAGAAAATGCAGTTAAAAAAACAATTCAATTTACTGACATCAAAAGTAATAAAACATTTCAGAGTAAGTTCAGCAAATCATGCAACATTCAGACACTGAACACTATCAAACTCGCCGAAACAAGTTAAAACTCTAGAACTCAGGAAAGACATCCTGTGCTCATGAGCTGAAAGACTCAGCATTCATATGCAGAGTCATTGCAAATCCTTTCAAAATTACTGATGATTATTTTTCTTGCATGAATAGACTGAGCCTAAAAATTCAAAGGCAATCTAAGGGGTTAAGTGTAGGCAAGACAAGGCAATCCTGAAAACAAGTGGATTTTGAAGCTGATTATAAAATTAAAACAATCAGGAAAGTATGGCCATGTTCTACATAAAGGTAAATACTTCAATCAATGGAATTGAACTGAGCATCCAGAAATAAACCCTTTTCTAAACCAGTCAACTGATTTTGGACAGGGGTACCAAGACCAGTTAGTGAAAGAAAATAAAATCTTCTCAAAATGTGATCCTGAGGTAACTGAACGTCTACTTGCAAAAGACTATAATTAGTCCACCCACCCCATGTTATGTTCAAAAATAGCCTCAAGATGGATTATAGAATTAAATGTAGGAGCTAAGACAGAAGTGGGCAATAGTTTTCTAAATATGACACCACAAGAAAAAGCATTAAGAGAAAAAAGAATGTAAGTCTAACTTTATCAAGGTTACTAAGAAACTTTTATGCTTCAAAATGCCATCAAGAAAGCGAAAACACAAGACACAGGACAAAGCAGTATTTCCAAGTCATATATCTGATGAGGAAGTTGAAGGCAGAGTATAAAATATTTCTCAAAATTAAAGAATGAAAAGACAAACATTCAATGGAAAACGGGCTTTGGTGGGCTAAGGAGATGTTTCAGTTAGCAAAATGCTTACCACACCAGGATGAAGACCTTAGTTTGATCTCCAGAACTCACATGGAAATCAGTCATGGAGGCAAGTACTCAGTGGTTGGGGTGCTCAGACAGGCAGATTTCTGTAGCTCATTGGGAACTAACATAGCCTAGTTGACAAGTTTAGGGTTCTTGAGAGACTCTGTCTCAAAAAACCAAGGTGGATGTTGCCTGGGTAACAATACTTGAGGACAACATGTGAGCATATGAACTTACACACATGTGCAATCTCCCCCACATACATGCACATACTAAGGAAAGCTTTGTATACTAGGATTTGAGTAGATCCCTTTCTCTGAAGAAAATGTGCAGATTACCAATAAGTCCATAAAAAGATGTCCAATATCAGTAGTCTTTAGGAAAATGCAAATAAAAGCTACAATGGCATTTCACTGTACATATTCACTACGAGGGTAAAAGTAGAAGAAGAGAGAAAATAATGAGACTTGATGAGGAGAGAAATTGACACCCCATGCACTGATGATGGGATTAAGAAATACTGCAGAAAGTAAGTCAGTTTCTCAAAATGTAAAATATATAGTTCTCATAGGATATGGTAATTTCACACTTAGGCATGTAACTGGGAGAAATGAAAACTTATGAACATGGTAACAGCTTCAAGAATCTTGTCAGCCATTTTATTCAAGCTGCCAAAAATGGAAATCACTTAAGAACTGATCAGCTTGTGATCACATAACCAAAGCATGATATATCCACCCAGTGGATCATATTGCATCCTTAAAAAGAAATTAAGTACTTGTATGATATGTGGATGACCCTTGAGCATTTTCCAGTTAGTGAGGGGAGTTGGACACTTCAGACGACATAGTATAATCTCTATTTATATTAAATGTTGAGATCAGGAAAATCCGTAGAGACAGAAAGTGGGTTGGCGGTTGCTGTGTAGCAGAAGAGAAATAGCGACCGCTCATTGACTTAAGTTCTGGTATCACCAGCACAGCATCAGGTTCTAAATAGTTAATTTTTCTAAGACATAATAACTGGCTGGTTTGAAACTGCCCACTAGTACCCATTACCCATTTCCTTCTGTCTGTTTTAGATGGTTAGAAGACCTTGTCACTGGAATGAATTTCCCAGGTGCCCTTGCAGGTAGGTGTAGCCATTTGTCTTCACTATCTAAAAACATGAAAGGAAATTGCTGGCCCTCTACCTCCTCCTCCCATTTTCAGCAGGCTGAAGCGCATGCATGCAGTGCTGAGTTGCCTTTGAATAGACTGTCAAGAGCAACAGACAGACCATAGGCTATGCTGCACTGCCAATTGGAGGGCAGAACCTTCCTAATCTCACTGGTGACAAGGGAGAGCAAACTCTCCATCATGTGCTAGCCATTGGCATTCAGATCTATAAAATAACACCTTGGGCATCATGGTCATTAAAGCTATACACGTTATTGTTTTTCCTTCCTTTGGACCTATTCTCAGATGGTTCTGGATGAACAGCTAAGGGCATTAGGGCCAATGAGCACAGTCCTCTCCTTTGGGGACTTGAAAGTATAGTGGTGAAGTTGGTCACTTGCACAAATAGCAGAAAATGCAGTAAAGAACAGGAGCAGAGATTTGCATGGTGTGTGTGGAATGCAGGTATTTGGGTTGAAGCACAGGGCAGATGTCCAAGCCAGAAGCCTGCACTTGGACATCATGAAAGAGGTGACAGCTGAAGCCCGGGGCTATAATTAGTCCTCATTAGAGTCCCACACCAGTTCTCCATGCGCACTTCAACTTTTTCTATTTTTAAAATAATCATTTATTTTGTAAAATCAAGCCATTTAAAATTAGCATTAATGCTAGTGTTTCTATAAATAAGGATAGCATTGGTGATGATTTAATTTCTTCTATGTGAGTTTGTGCAGGCATGTGGTGTTCGTGTGCACGTGGGTACGCAGGTGTGCAGATGCATCTACAAGTATGTGTATATGCTGGGCTGAGGTTTTCTTCCTCAGAAGCTATCCACCCTGCCTTTGTGAGGAAGCGTCTCTCACTGTGGCCAAGAGCTTACTGGTTATGCTGGACTGTCTCACCAGTGAGACTCAGGGGTGTTCCCATTTCCGCCTCCCCAGTACTGAAACTGTAGCTGCCATACTTGACTTTTTCCAAGGGCAGTGAAGTTTCCACTCAGGTCCTTATGTCTGCAAACATCTTACCCACCTAGGAACCTCTCTAATCCCTGATTTTACCATTTCTCATACCCGTTAGAAAACAACACAGCTCTTATCAGCACAAAATGAAGTCATGGCACAGAATTGAACATAAGAACGTATCAACTAAGAAGAAAAATTATATCATCTTCACCTGCTGCAAATGATTTTTCTAGTTAGTTGACAATCAGTTAGTTGAATGTTATGCATTTCCTCCAGGAATCCTTACTTAGATTATCTGAGTGCCAATTTGGCACAATGATGTGCTTACCTATCTCATAGCAAGTCAGTTATCTTCAAAAGTTTTTTTTTTAATTTTAGGATGATGTCAGAGGTACACAAAATGGAAAATGCCACTGAAACTGTTGATACACTTTCTCCCAGCTCACCTCAACGTTAACCTTTTATGAAGTCAAGATGCTAAGAACGTAAGTCCAATTAAGAACAGCACTTTTAATTAAGCTACAGTCTTGATTAGATTTCACCAGCATTCTCTCCTTTCCTCTCCTTTTTTTCGTCGTCTGCTATTCCTCCTTCTCCCTTTCCTATTTTGGCTGTGTTAAGAGTTAAATACCTATCTAAATTTACCTGTCCTATTTAACTTTTAACATAGTCCCTTTTCAGGGTTGGCAGACATGAAGACGGCTGGAAGGAGAGCTGAGTGACCAGGTGAGTGATGAATGAAACCCTGGATTTGTCAAGGAGTTGATTGTAGGGAACTAACATGAAAGGAAATCATGAAGAACGGCATCCTATGTAGAAAGATTATTTATTCAATCATTAGTCCTGGAAACATTGCTGAGCACGACACCAGGTCAGGCACCGAAGTGTAACAAGCCTCCATTCAACTCTGGCTTGCTGGCAGTTCCAGCCTTAGAAATCTCATCAGTGAACCCTAACATTAGGCTATGATGCAGCTATTGCCTTCCATTAGAACTCCTCAATGAGGATCTCACCACAGGCTTGAAAGAGTTAATGTCCCGAGGATGTTTCTTTCCCTCCCCCACCAGGCCTGGGAACCCTGCACCAGCTCTGTCCAACCTGGCATGCATTAAGCTCCTAGTATGTATTTTCTTTCCCCCTCTGTTTATATCTCTGTTTTTTGTAAAGTCTCCTAAACTGTAGCCATGTCTTCCAAGATCTTTGACAGTGTTATAAATTTCATTAAGAAGATAGAGCCTTACGGGGCAATTAACTCCAAAAGTGGCACAAAGCAAGAGCCAGGAGATACTGGCGGGCGGTACTTAGCGCTGAGCTCTGAAATTGAGATAAGCCCTATCCACCCTGGGTTGTGTTTAATGTTCACTGCCGCTTCCACACCACTGCTACAACCTCGCGGTCACTGTGTTAACACTCCCCAGTATCTATTACAATTAGTTTTTGATTAAGAGGCCTAACATGGCTTTTGAAGCTTTTTACGTTGTGTCAAATGGCCGGTGATGGAGTGAGCTGGGCAGACACCTCCCTGAAACAAAGAGTATTGTAAAACGCTTCAAGCGAGCTATTTTATCATCCTAATGGAAACCAGATGACTCAGGACTCTCCCCTTAATTTCAACTATTTACTGAAGAGTCCTTGTTTTGAATTACTGAAAGATTTATTCTGAAATGACGACCTCATGCATTAAGAATCGCTAATAACAGCCATTGGAAATTTGGGAAAGCTTTTAAAGATAGCCCAAGAGGCTTTCACGAAGGTTTATCCTCGTTTATTCTCTCCTAAGGTTTTTTTTAAGAGAGCACATGCCTTTGCCCTTTTCTGGCATTTAATTATTATTCTAATTGTTGTTTATGAGGGTTTTCTTTGTCTAACACTGCTTTTCCTGCTAGGATTTCAGTTGATAATCTTGGACTTTTACCTAAGAGAAAGGTCATAAGTGCTTTGTGAAGAAAGAGAAACTTTGTTTAGTTATGTAAGATATAATCCTCTGTGAACCAGAGTTATATGCAAGCCTTGTAAAGGTTTAGATGTTACACAGAAAAAAAATTGTCAAAATAAATTGCATGGCTGGGAAGATGGCTCAAGGCGTAGGATGTTTGCCATACCAACATGAAGACCTTCGTTTGATCCCCTAGAATCGCTAAGTGTAAAAGATAGGTGTTATGGTGTAAGGCTGTAATCAAATCAGTGGGAAGAGAAAGACTAGATTCCTGGGGTTTGCTGGCCTATCTAGCTTTAGCCAAACTGGTGTGCTCTACATTGAGTGAGAGACCTGTCTTTCTCATTAGCTAGAAAGTGACTGAGGAGAATACATGATTTCAACATCTGGTTTCTACACACATTGCATCCACACACATGAACACATACAAAACGTATCTCTAAGTAGAATGAAGATGCTTTGTAAATGGGATATAACTAGCTCGTGAAGTTGATGAAAGGGAGCCACTTAAAATTCCTGAAAAATAATTTCAGTGGTCAACAGTTGTGCACGTTTAGGCGTTACAGTGTAGTGTTCCAGTCTGTCTATGGAATGTATAGTCACTAACTCACTGTGCATCAACCTCCTGGGCACTTGCCATTTCTTTGTATAGGAACATTCAGAATCTCTTTTAGCTATTCTGAAATACACAATTAATTGTCGTTCTCACAGTACCACAACTTGAGTGCTCACGGGACCTCTAAAGGTTTTGCCCTAGGGTGGTGCTGTGTTAGGAGCTGGGGATGAATGTGTGGTATGTTTGGGTCTTTGGGGGGGCATGCCGCTGAAGGGTCTATGCCACTCCATTCCCTTTAAACTTTTAGTCATGAGGTTTTTTCCGCCATTTTATTTACCAAGGCCATCTGGCCTCCTCTGGAATCCTTAAAACAGTGGTTCTGTTAAAAGAACACCTGAAAATTCTAGAACAAAAAGAAGCAACCTCACCCAGGAGGATTAGATGGCAGGAAATAATCAAATTGAGAGCTGTAAATCAACAAAATAGAAACAAAGAAAACAATAAAAAGAATCAATGAGACAAAGAATTGGTTCTCCAATTAAATCAACAAAATAGACAAATCTTTATCCAAACTAAAGGCAGAGAGAGAATATCCAAATTAACAAAATCAGAAATGAAAAGGGGGACACAACAACAGACATGAAGAAAATCCAGAGAATTATCAGGTCATACTTCGAAAACCTGCGCTCCACAAAGTTGGAAAACTTAAAGGAAATGGAAAATTTTCTGTATAAATATCACTTACCAAAATTAAATCAAGACCAGATAAGCAAATTAAATAGAACTTTAAATGCTGAAGAAATAGAAACAGTCATCAAAAGTCTCCCAACCAAAAAAGCCCAGAACCAGATGTTTCAGCACAGAATTCTACGAGATTATCAAAAGAGCTAATACCAATTCTCCTCAAATTGTTCCACACAATAGAAACAGAAGGAACAATGCCAATTCTTTTTTTATGAGGCTACAGTTACCCTGATATCCAAACCACACAAAGACTTAATCAAGAAAGAGAATTACAAACCAATCTCCCTCATGAATATTGATGGAAAAATACTCAATAAAATACTGGCAAACAGAATTCAAGAACACATCAGAAAAATCATCCACCATGAGCAAGTAGTATTCTTCCCAGAGATGTAGAGATTGTTCAGCTAATGAGATCTGTCAGTGTAATCCACCATATAAACAAAATGAAAAATAAAAACCACATGATCATCTCATT
>LOEQ01005251.1:31876-50930 GCA_001685075.1 Bramus lutescens
ACTTCAAACTCTACTACAGAGCTACAGTACTGAAAACAGCCTGGCATTGGCATAAGAACAGACAGGAGGACCAATGGAACCAAATTGAAGACCTGAATATCAATTCATATACCTATGAACACCTGATTTTTGACAAAGAAGCAAAAAATATAAAATGGAAAAAAAGCATATTCAGCAAATGGAGCTGGCATAACTTGATATCAACATGAAGAACATGAAAATAGGTCCATAACTGTTGCCATGCACAAAACTCAAGTCCAAATGGATTAAAGTCCTCAATATAAAAGCATCCAGTGTCTACTTATTCTACTACAAATTATCCTCTGTAGCTCCATCCATGCTGACACAGATAGCAGCAGTTTATGCTTTTTAGTGCCTGAATAGTGCTCATGCATGTGTGTGTGTTTGTGTGTGTATCTGTGTGTGATATATATTTGATATATATGAATATATATGTGACATATATACACACACACACACATCACACTTTGTCTATCCATCTATCGACAGTCCCATCAACTCCTTATTTTGGCTTTCTTAAATACTGAGGTATTTCTACAGCCTGCCATTTTCTCACACCCTCTTTCATTCTCTCTTTCTATGACTTTGACCATATCGTTCTCCTTGAAGCACAGTATATCCACACCTATGGTCTAGGGGTTGGGCTGAAATCAAAGCCACTGATTCTGTGATGTCACAGATGCTGGAGGCCGTTTGTGCCAGAAGTGTGGGTCTTGTCATAGGAAGGCAGCATGTAATTCTGCATGAGAGTCCCAGCTCTTCCCATGATGAACTGTGTATCCTTTGCATGATAGCCAGCTCAGTGAGACCAGATTTCCTTGCATGGAAAAGAGGGGAAAATGTGAGCTACTTCATAGGCTTACAGTAAATCCCCAGTAAAATAAATAAAATTAGTTCTTTAGAGAGCAGAGCAAATGATAGCCTGGTAATGAATGGTTCTCTTTCTCTTCCTTTCCTGTCCTGGCTTGATTTGGGTCTTTTGAGACAGGGTCTCAGTATGTAGTTCTGGCTTGCCTGGAACTCTCTGGACCAGGCTGACATCAGACTCAGAAAGATCGTCCTGATTCTGCCTCCTGAGTGCTGGGACTGAAGGTGTGCACGACCCCTGCTTTCCTGTTCTGTTTAATGTGTCCAGTATAATCTGAGTGAGGTCGCTATGATGTTCGCCATGCCATTGTCACGAACATGCAGTGAACATTGGCTCTGCAGTATGTAATGTCAGAGTTTTGGAAACCCTGAGACTGGAGGCGGAGTCTTGCCTTTGTATCAAGCAAGTTAAAGAATGTAAGCAGAGAATATTGATAGAATTAGACAGAGGAGAGCAAAGGGAGAAATTTTCATGAGACGAACATGGGTTTGACCTCTAACTACATATTGTGTGTGTGGGGAACCTTACCCTTTAAAGAATGGCTCTTTCCATATCTGATATCGTGATCTCTTCAGACCCCATCCTTCTGCACCTGAGTCCAGCAAGTCAGGAGTATGACATCATCACCCACATGGAGGTGAGGAAGTGGAAGACCGGGATCATCACCATTTCAGTGTGATTAACAAGACCCATTCAGAAGAGAACACTGTCACAGATGGAGTGGCAGTGAAGATGTGCACAAGTTTCATTAAAAAAAAAAAAACAGTTAGGAGATTTTGTGGATTATCACTTATTAGACTTTCTTTTCCAGACAGTATTTCTCAGAGGTTGTGTTAGTTACATTTCTCCCTGTTGTATCCCAGTGACCAAGAGAAACACTTGAAGGAAGCACCGAGTCTGAGTCACAGTTTCCGTGCATATTCTGTCAACGTTGGGAAGGCATGGCAGTGAGGGAGGCCGTCGCTGTGGTAGCAGGAATGGGGAGCAGATGCTCACAGGGCAAACACAGTCAGGAAGTCGAGAGAAAGGATGATAGTGCCGTTTCCCTTTCTTTCCCTCTTTTCTCACTCCAGGGCCCCAGCCCACGGGACTAGTTTTCCCCTTCATTTAACCCTCACAGATATGCCCAAAGGTGTGTCTCTTAGATCGCGGCCAGATCACGTCGTTCCATCCCTTTCTGCTGTCATTCAGCACTAAAGGCTGTTTTCTAAGCGTGCTTCTCTGGAGAAATCTGATTGTTTCTCATCAAAGCTCATGCTGAGGTGTGGTCCCATGGAAGCAGCGTTGAACCATAGGGCCCAGTGGGTGAAGACCGAGTCACGGGGATGGAGCTCAGTGAATTGAATGTGTTGACTGTAGTGGGTGTTCAGCTCTGTTTCCTCTCTTCTGTCCATGTTCCCTTGGCCTTCTGTTCTCTATGACATAGGGAAGCACAGGCCAGACTTGGTCTCCTGACCTTGGACTTTTTAGACTCCCAATATCTGTTCCCAGATATACCTAGGGTCTTTATAATTAACCTAGGCTCATGAATTCCGTTACACCAACAGAAAATGGACTATTGCTTGTGCTCCAATGATGCAGATGGTACCCTTCACCTTCCAAAAGGAAGCAAGCCTCCTGGGGAATCACTAAAGAGAGTCCTCTAAAGCCATTGCAGAAGGCTCGGCTGAGGTTTTCTGGAAGAAGAGATGTGTGGAGATAGCTGAACTTAAGAGATGCCCATGCCAAAAGGAAGGGTAATGTAGAGAAGGTTCTATGAGGGGAAATGAGACAGCCCATCTCACCATGATGGCAGAAATTCACGAAGTAAGCTAAGGTGTGAAGAAGAGAGGGACTAGATTATGAAGTCATTAGACCTTTGCTGGTCTTTCAGTGACAGTCTCAGAAGCACTGGCTGAGCACTCCCAACTACACCCGGTTCTCTTCCACCCGCTCCTGGGAATCAAGCCTATGTCTGATTTCATTCTCTTTCCTTTCAAACACTCTCATCTGTGCCTTTGGCCTGCTTGGTTTTATAGTCTACCTTAGCAGATGGTTAGAGGCTGTTATTAATATAACCAACCTTAAATAATTTGATTTTCAGGTTGGGTACGTCACAACATCTCCTGTGGGCTTGATAGTTAAGCTATACGTTTATTGAAAAAACTGGCTTCTCCCCATTATCTGTGAAAGCAGTGCTGGTCATTCATCTGTAAGCCACGTGTTAAAAATATCACAGTGTGAATTTTACTTTTCCTTGACCAATTTTTGGAAACTTCATTTCTTTATTTGTGCATTGCTTCATTTTGTTTTTTAAATGTGAATGGGAGGTTTAAATTAGCCTCATGGTGACCTGCAGGAGAGACCTATCGTTTAGCTTTAGCAGAGTTTCCATGAAGTGAGAACATTTAAAAGTGCAGATTTGAGGTTTCACAGAACATCAGTTTCTTTCAACACTTGCACAGATCTAGGCCCTGGCTCCCGGTGAGCACTCTGCGGGGACTCAGGCATCTCCACCCCCAGTTTTGTTTTTCACACACTTAGGAGACATGCTCTAGTCATCTGCTATCCGGACGGCTGGGACCTTTGCTTTTACACCCAGAGTTCTGAACTCAAGTTTCCCCTGTCAAAAACTTGGAGTGAGCCAAGGATAGGGATGTACACCCAAATCTCAGCACCAGGGAGGCACAGACTAAAGGATCAGGAGTTCAAGGCCACCCTTGCCTATGTAGTGAGTTCAAGGATATCTTGGGGCTACGCGCCAGCAGGAACTAGAGATGCTAGTCTTAGAAGTTACACTCAGGTTAGAAGTTTACATATGAGATACAGGCACGATACCATGAGAAAGCTTGTATTTTCAGGGTCGCAGAGTGAAGACGGATACTTGAAATCCCACACTAGCTTAGAATTGAGAATAATAGTTATAAAGTTCTGACTTTTTACATATTCCTATGGAAGGAGAACAAGGAGGTCTTAAGTGTTAGATTAAGTACTGCTTACTGAAGAAACGGTCAACTCTACCAGCCCACTTTTCTTTGTACTTTTTAACACAACAATCTTAAAAATGGGTTTTAATATCAATATAAGAAATGCAAAAGAAAATTTCCTGGCCCTTAGCAACCAGAGAGCATGTCATCTGAATTTTTCTGGGCCTGCTTCTGTGGGCTCGCAGTTGTCCAAGTGTGGTTGAAAGTGTTGCTTTTCCTGCTGTTAATTATTAATGTGAGCAGCTTATGAGCTAGTTATCGGCTAACCATTAATATCTGTTTACTCATTGATGACCTTTGCAATCGCCTACCTAGCCCTGGTTGTAAATGTCACCCCCCTTTTTCCCCTTTGTCATAGGTTAACTGTTTTCTTCCTATCTATTTAGTACCTGGAACCCTGGAACAACACCTTAAGAGAGTAAAATGGTATCAAACACCACTAACATAATCTTTATGTATGTGAACCAGGGGATAATTACTCTTGTTTTTAGAGGACTCATAAATGGCATCTCCTGCTGGGAATGAGGAAGAAATGGACAGTGTGTGTGTGTGTGTGTGTGTGTGTGTGTGTGTGTATGTGTGTGTGTTATTCTGTTTGTTTTGAGACAAGGCCTCCTGTAGCCTGGTCTAGCCTCTAATTCCTGATCCCTCTACCTCCATATCTTCAGTACTTAGATTACAGGCATGAGCCACTGTGCATTCTGCCATGGGGTGTGGAGCAATGGCGCCTACATGGGCAAGAAAAGAACATCCTTTTAATTCATGGACTTAGGTGGGTGAAAAGCCAGGAAGAGACCCTGACCTCATCCTCAGAGTAGAACCCAACGTTACTTTTACTAACGTGTGTCTCTGTTAAATGCTTTCCCAGTCATGAAAGCCTGCAGGATTTATCTGTTTCCTAGTCAGTCTACGTTAACCATTACACTAGCAAGCCCTTTCCACTCTGTGTTTCTGAGCAGTTGGAGCGACTAACTCCCAGAGTAAGCTAAGGATCTGGATGAGGGCTGTAACAGGCAACCTTAATTTTACCAGTCCTTGGAGCCTGTTTATTTGTGACTTTTCTTTGATAGCATTTGCCTAATTTAAATAGATAATAGCAGACAATGACATTTCTTTTTCTTTTTTTCCCTTTCTCCCTTCTTTTTTCTTTCCTCCCTCCCTCCCTTCTTTCTTCCTATATTTCTCTCCCCATCCTTCCTTCTTTCTTTCTTCTCTCTCTCTTTCTCTCTACTTTCTCCCTTCCTTCCTTCCTTCCTTCCTTCCTTCCTTCCTTCCTTCCTTCCTTTTTCTTTTAAACTGTACTTTCCTCTGGCTACTGCTAGAATATCTGAAGCAGTGGGTTTCCTTCTTGACCCATTAACATAGCAGCACAGGGAGCTACCCATTGAAATATTATTATCTTTGTATAACAATGCAATTTTAAAGTCTCAGAGTGCTTCTTAGTGAAATCTTTTAAAATATTAATATCATCCTGGCCATAAATAACCATTATGACTTTCATGGAGATTAAAGTTTAGAGATATGCCCTAGATGTACATTCATATTTTCTCGTTCATTGAGTCCTAACTTCAGTAAAATTAGTATTTTTTTAGAGAGAGCTGGGAACACTTGCTGTGACTGTTGCTTTCTGTTGAATTTATCATATAGAATTTAAGGTGGAAGATTGGGGAGTAATCTGTCACAAATGATTGTATTTGTAATCTTTGATGGTTGGCACGTGAGCTGGGGTGGGGTGGTGATATGTTTTCTAGAAGGCTGCTGTCGTCTGCCTGGTCTATTCATTCAGCTCAGATAGCTGCGGTAGTGAGGGGATTTGCTGGATAAAGCACTTCCTCCAGGCTTGCCCCATGTCTGTGCTTCGTGAACACAAATGCCTCTCAGGTTTTCTTAGAGAAATGATAACTCAGCTTGTCTATACCAGTGAATTCAGTAATAAATAAATATATGGAGTCAATGCCGGTTGTTCTGATGTGGGTCGATCCTTGATCCTCTCGTGTCTGAGAGCAGGCGAGTAGACTCAATCTTTGTGCTTGTAACGAGACATGCTTTCCCAGGAAGCTCAAGGATTGGAGATCTGGGTTAAGTTTAATTTGGTATGTACTGAAAAGTGATGGAGAGTCAAGGCTGCTGTTGCCAGCTCATGTTGGGGCTCCTACATCTAGGTGGAAACAGAGCTAATGGCACAGCATTTTCTTGAAAAATCTGAGCATCACTTGGGGGGGTGCGTGGAACCCAGGAGGAGGAAGATCTAGAATGCCCTCTCTTTCATTGAACAGGTATATTTGGTGTTGGGAAGGGAGGTGATCTTTCTCATGGCTGTGTGTTCTGGCCCCTGGCATGCCAGGCAGGTGTTTCTTCACAACTCCTGTATTTTGAAAATCGAGTCCACACTTTTAATAGCTTGCAGATCTCTATCTGAGAATCACAACCAGAGGCTTTTGAACTTGGCCAAGCAGGATCCTATGTTTGCATTCCCTTTCTGTGTCACATGGCCAGTGAACTTAATCAACACATGGAAAATTCCCTTTACACCTCTCGCTCCAGGCCAGGCTGGAAATGTGGGCTTGTGGGATGTCCTAGCTGCCCTGGGCACTCTTGGCTTCTCAATGGGTTTGGGTGTGAGGCCCAAGTTCTTCGCTGCTCTGAGCTTTCAGATTCACTGCTGGGGTCATGAGCAGGGTGTGTGTGGATGAGGCAGCCATTCTCAAGCATGGAAAGGGAACAGGAGAGGGTCACTATTTCACCCCACAATGAGGGGAGAGGTCACTGCTGTCTGCAAAGATTCTAGCCATTAACTTGTGCGGGAACCTCCCCTCACTTGTGCAGTATGAGTAAGGTTCCAGAATGTGGAACAATAGACAACACTTCTTCCACTTCTGAAGGCCCCATGATCAGTGTCCCATCAACTAGACTGTGGACACTGGAGAAGGACAGCTTTATTTCTCAACAAGGTCAGACACCAGTAGTTAGAACCGCAGCTCCTAACATCATTCAGCTACTGGACTCTTGTGTTAGGTGCTTAACGGATTGTCATTTTTACTGATGCAAAAAGTAAGATTGAACCAAGAAGGGCAGGCAATGCTAACAGGGTAAGAAAGGGAATTCAGAGCATTGCGAAAAGACCCTAAAGACTCAGGCCATCTCTCCTGTGTGCTTTGCTGTGCACATGTCCACTGCTACTTCATTGGAGGAAGGCCATTGCCATCCTCAGTTCACTGGAACAGCAAGCACAGGGTTGGTGACACACACAGGACCCCAGTTCTGGTTGAAGTTTGACAGCACCTACGTCAAGAGCAGGCACTGTTAGTTTGGGAGATGGCGTTGAATGTCACTATGAGCATGTTACAACATGCTGATGGCTTTGTTCAATAGTTCTGACTCCCATGTCCACACCACATCTCCGTTTCCTTTCCAATATCCAGGGGAATCCAGAGTTGTCTTGAAGACTGTCTATTCCTGTTCTTTGGGTACTCGAACCGTGCTTGGTGGTTAGCAGATGCTAATATTCAAGCTTGCAGTTTGACTCCGTGTCTATCTCTGGCAGTTTCTGCTGTTTCTGTCTGTGTGCACATTTCCTGTGCTGTGTAACTCTGGGGCCCCTGGGGGCACCGTCACCGGTTCTGGAGGCCTGGGCCTGGGGGTTGGGGGTTTTAGCTTAGAAAAGTCCATCTTCTTTGAGGCACTGTCAGTTTTCCAGGTGTCCCTGTTGGTGGCCTTATCTTATCGCTATCGCCCTCCCCAGCCCCTCGTCATCATCGGAAACCTCTCTCCACTCTCCTCCCTGTCACCCTGTCCCCAAGGCCTCCTCATTTTTGTTCTTTTCCAGCTGCTGGCATGGACTCCTCCTGGAGTCTGAGCTTTGGGGAAACAAAAGCCAGGTGTCTTGGCTTTGGCCTCTTCAAACAAACCTCCCCTGGAGGCAGGGCACAGAGAGGCCTGGCTTCCTTTGTAGCCCAGAGCCAGCAAACACTGAGATTAAAAAAATAAAAAACCCAAATTAATATATCAGTAAATTATCCGGCCACACTGACATACTCTGTAATCAGGAAGACAGTGAAGACAGGGAGAACAAGCCAGGGAGGAATCTGGGGGAGGTGGGAGGAGCTGCCCAGACAGCAGCAGGGCAGGGCAGACCCTTGGGAAGCTTCAAAGCCTGAACTTTTCCCCTGCGATTTTGCTTGGGGTTCAAGGGGCACCCGGCCCCATTGCCGCTGTAGTGACAGCAGGAGACAGACAATGGCACCTTCCCAATGTCTTAACCTAGGAAATGACAGAGTCCAGGCTGAAGGCAGCTGCTGCAGTGAAACTTTATTTATCTAAACCACTTCAACAAGAGTCTCCTCACTGAACGGCCCGTGTTCTGATCAAAGCAGCCATCTCAGTGGGGTGTGTGGAAACCAAGCCAAGTGCCTGGTAGAAGCTGGAGAAATTGAGACAATCAAAGAAATTGTAGCGTGACTCCTAGGAGTTCAATAGTTCCAAAGTTTGGAAGTGAATGAATAAAACTGTTGCATTCTAAGCCTAGAGAAGAGCTTATCCAAGCATGGCAGCAGAGGTTAGCCCAACCCTGTGACCTGTGTCGGGCTGACAGAAGTACCGTCATTTTCAAGTTGGCGAAACTGAAGTCCAGGGAGAAGAAGAGCCTGAGCCAAATGCATGAAGCATGGGCTCAAGACTGAAGACTTTTCCAATGGCTTGGAAGCCAATACTGAGAAGATTGTGCCAAGACTACCACAGCCCCACACTCGGAGGTTGGCCAAGAGGGGTTGTCCCTTTCCTCATGCAGGCCAGTGGTGGCACAGGGCAAACGCACAGTGTAACTAATATGGCAGAGATTGTGCAGATGAGGAGAGAACGGGAATATTCAGGTGTCCTCAGCTCAGCATGAGAGCTGGCACAAGAGCAGTCACTGGTGTTAGAAACATGAAGGAAACAAGGCAGGGGTGATGAGAGTCACAAAAGCTGAAACCAGGAAATGGTGGTGCTCATCTTCAATTCCAGCCCTTGGGAGGGAGAGGCAGACACAGGCAAATCTCTGAGTTCAAGGCCAGCATGGTCTACAGAGGGAGTTTCAGGACAGCCAGGGCAACACAGAGAAACCCTGTCTCAGAACAACCAACCAACTAAACAGCCAAACAAACAAAAGCTGCAATGCACTGGCATCAGGAGTGAATGAGAGAAAGATTTCAAAGTAAAGTCCAGACAAAGTTAGTTGCTTAACTGCCGAAGCATAAAGACATGGTTGAACAAAAGGAGGTGAAAACTGAGGAAAAGCAAGCGTGTGGACGGTTAGGAAGTTGTCCTGAGAAATTGTACAAAACAAAATGAACATAAAGTTTGGGGCAGGAAACATCTGCACGAAGAAGGGTGTGGGAAAAATCAGAGCCACTCCCCAGCCCAGATGATTTAGGCAGATTGAGGGATTGCGTTATGATGGGGAGAGAAAACACTCTTTATATTGCCAGTCAAAGTGAAGCAAAACAAATCAAAACTTAGAGCAGGGGAAAGAAGAAAGCCTGTATTCTTTTTAGGACTTGCTAAAATCACAGTGTAGATGTGAACCTATTAGATCTAAGGGGACCATCTCCTGCATCTATCTGATGACAAGTCCTACAGCTTAAAGAATCGCAATACACTATCTCATAAGACTTTTTTGCACTATGGTTTGTAAAATTCTGTCTTGGTCACTGTGAAAGCCAGCTTTCCATTTGTAGCAAAAGTCTGCTAGTAGAAGGAATGATTATTTTGTCTCAGGATCTTCCAGGTTTTATCCTTTGTCTCTACACCCTGTGTATCTCTAGGGATAAGTCTAGGAGAATGTGGCTGAGGGAGACTGTTCACATGGTAGAGGCCAGGAAATGGGTGTGTATGTGATGAAAGGGTCCAGTCTCAAAACCCCCCCTTAAGGGGAAGCCTCCATCTACTGGGCCCAACCTTCTAAAGATTCCATCACTTTCCCCTGGCACCAGATTGGCCACCAAACATCTCGGGCCTTTGGGAAACATGTAGCTATAAGCTATGACTTTGGCATTTAGATCTAGGTAGACCCCAAATGTTTTGGCCTCACATTCTCATCTACCCGAATTATACAGCTTTTGGGCATTGGAGTCATGGCTACTGATTCCTTTGGTTCTTGGTTTTCTCACTCTGTCTGCAGTGATACCTCCTCCCTCAGTGTATCAGCTGGAAATTCTGGCTTGTTGGGATTCAACTAATTGTCATAAGATCTTTTAAGTGTTGGTTCTGGCAATGAGTGAGTGGATTAGCTTGCCACCCCGATGCTTTCACAGTTCCTTTGATAGAGCTCAGGCTTTTTCTGCCTTCTTTCTTGATTCTCAACCTCCACTCAGAAGGCAGTGCCTTCCAGTTACTTGACCTCCAAATGGCTGAAACGTGGTTGGCATTTCATGAAAGCAACGGTCAGTCTGCAAATTGTGGACTGCAAAGACCCTCCAAAGAAACAGCTAATCTCAAGATTACACTGTATATTTCAAGGGCTGCTTTCAAATTTTTGTCATGCACATACAGTCCTCTGATGTTTGCCACAGTGTTAAGTATTCTGTGTGCAAATGATAGTCTTAGAAACACACAGTCACTTTGGGTGAAGTTGAAAAGGCCAGGAACCCAGCTACTATCAAATACAATGCTTTTCTTGCCACAGGCTCATGAGACAAGAGCTCATTTGAGGAATTTACACTGTTTCCCACAAGTGGCCTTGGCACAGGCATCTCATGAAGGATGCCTCTGTGGCTTTCATTTCATATATCTGTTTATAGACAATTTAAACAGAGCAGTGACATTTGGTTTCTTGCCATGGACTTAGATTCTGTTAGAGAATAAACTCCTATTACATCCAGTGTACCTTGGGGATTAATCTCAAGAAAGATATACTTAAGTTCTATTTAATGAAAATAAAAGCTAACATAACCAATCACTTGAGAGGTTAAACAAAACCTCCAAGAGCCTGGGCCAGCCTAGGCTATGGGAACAGGCCTCTTTCTCAAAACCAAACCAGATTGAACCAAACAAAATTCAGGCATGAATATGGCCAAGGAGTGGGTAGTGGTCATTTTGTGCTGTGTTTTGAGGAGTTTGGATCTCATTCCTCTCCCCTACTTTGTTGTCGATTTTTGGAAGAGCCACTATTTGTAAACAATTTCTAAAATAATGTTATGAGTTCACTTTTTAATTTTATTTTAAAATTTTTATTTACTTTATTTTATTCTGCCCACGTGTATATCTGTGCATCATGTATATGCAGTGTCTGAGAAGGCAAGAAGAGGGTGCTGGATACTCTGGGACTGGAGTTATAGATGTTTGTATGTTGACTGAGGTTTCTGTCCTGCCCAGTTCCTGCAGTTGTTAAGTCCCAAAGAAATCACACAGAGGCCTACATTAATTATAAACTGATGGACCTAGTATCTCAGGGTTCTTATTAACTCTTATAACTTACCTTAGTCCATAATTCTTGTCTGTGTTAGCCACATTGTTTGGTACCTTTTTCAGGGAGGCAGTCACATCTTGCTTTCTCTGTGTCTGGCTCCCTCTCTATCTGGGTGACCACTGCAGACTGACTCTTTCCTTTTCCCAGAATTCTCATAGCCCTGCCTCTACTTCCTGCCTGTTTTCCCCACCTAAACTTCCTGCCTGGCTACTGGCCAATCAGTGTTTATTTAAAATATAAGTGACAAGTTACAGACCATTGTCCCACAGCAGTTGTGAACCACCATGTGGGTGCTAGGAATTGAACCTAGGTCCTCTGGGAGAGCAGCCAGTACTCTTAACTGTGGAACTATTTCTCCATCTCTGATTTCACCTTCTAAAACATACTTTGATTGAGGTATGATTGGCAAAAATAAACTGTGCATATTTAATGTCTATGATTTAATAAGTTTGAAAGAGACCTCTAACGGTGACATCATTAGCATGTTCACACTGACTGACACAAAAGTTTTATCTTTACACAATTTAAGCACAGGAGTTGCAAGAATTTAGATGATAAATCTTCATGTTCACCACTTCCATCCTTCCTTCCCACAAGGAACACTTTTTGCCCCATCTTGTATCTTGCCATCTGCCTCAGTATCAGACCTTTCAATGATCTGGACTTCCTGGCGCATTTCAAAATACGCTCCACGGAACAATACCTCGACAAGATTCATATGCAGATCACTCAGTAGAGTAGAATGCTTATTCACAAACTTTCTTCTTCAGAAGTACAATAGTACAATGGACAAGCTGTAAGTGGATATTTTGAGTTTCACTAAGAGTTTTTACATTGTATTCATTTACTTAGTGTTTGTACATCTGTCTGCTTGTGCACACCTGTGCATACCCCAAGGCACAAGTGTGGAGATTAAAGGACAACTTTGCTGGGATAGATTCTTTCCTTTAACCATGTGGATGATGACGTTCAAACTCAGCTTGCTCTCTGGTTTGGAAGCAAACACTTTTAGCCACTGATCCATCTTGATGGCCAGAGGTATAATTTTAAACTTATTTTTGCCAAATGCATAGAACTGAAAACCTCTAACAGCTGTACAGCTGTCAGGATCTAGAATATCTTTATCAACCCAGGGGATCCCCTGAGATCCATCATAGACAATCCTTGTTCCATTTTTTTCTGAACTACTATAATTTTGTTGTTGTTGTTGTTCATTTTGTCATAAATTCATCTTATCTGTTTTGAAACCTCATAGTCCTAGAAGTTCACCATAAAAACAATCTGTGTGAGGCTTTCTCATTTTTTTATTTCACATAATGCTGCTGAGAATGAATTGTGTGTATACATATCACCAACCACCATTTTAAGAGACATAGAGTATATATGTTACAAAAGAAATACTAGCAAATTCTAGGCCACCATTCCAAGCATGGTAAAATGCTGGATGACTTGAGAAATTTTACCATAAAAAGAACGTTTGGGGGATGGATAGATGTCTCAGTTGGTAAAATGTTTACCATAAAGGTAAGAGGACCTGAGTTCAATTCCCAGAATCAGTTTTTAAAAAGCTGGCCAAGGTGATGGCTGGTGCATACTTGTAATCTCACCAGTGGGGTGGTAGAGGCATGTAGGTACTAGAGCTTACTAACAGCAAGCCTGGTCAAACTAGTGAGAGACCTTAATTCAAAAAACCAAGGTGGATGGCAACTGAGGACAACCCTGGACTTAAGCTCTGGTCTCTACACACTTGCACACACATGCAATCACAAATACCAAACACCCTCCCCCACATAGCTATACAAACACACACACACACACACACACAGCATTTTAGAAAAGAACACGAGTGAGCACTAACCACAACTGTTTACCACAGCTGTCAGAGAACATTTTCTACAATGCACCAGGGAGTAAATATTCTAAATTTCACTGGCCATATAGTCGGTTTGGAAGCCAAGTGACTGCATGTCACCAGCACTATGAATGAAATACGACTACATTTCAACAAAGCTTTATTCATGAATGATCATATTTGCATTTCACACTTTCAAGTGTCACATGATATTCTTTTCTTTTGATTTTCTCCCTAGACATTTGGAAGTTTGAAATTCATTCTAATAAACGCCACTCACATGAAGAGATAAGCTACATTTGCTAATACTTTATATATAATGGGCTGTCAAACAGAAGAGGAATGATCATTATTAATTGTATTGCACTTATTTATGTGTGTGTGTATTTATGATTTATGTGTAATAGAGGGTAAACTGCTGCTACAGCAAGCATGTGTCAGTCAGAGGACAGCTTATGGGAGCTGGTTCTCTCCAATACCTGGGGTTTGAACTCAGGTCATAAGCCTTAGAGGCAAACGTCTTCACCAACCGAGCTGTTTCTCTGTCCTCCCCAAAGGTAATAATTATTGTCTTTAAGGCTAGTGGGTAATATATGAAGACTCAAGGAAGCAGCTTTTTCTAAAATACTGAAGTTCCTTCTAGCAATTAGAGTAATTGAAATAGAATTACTAGTTGTATTTCCTCTTCTCCTCTAAGTAGCACAAAGGTTAGAGGCAGTTTCCACACCTGCTCTGTGCAGCTCACCTCCCCTGAGACTCAGTCTACTTTATGAAATTGGGCAGATTAGTTAGTACCATCATGTGCCCAGGAATTCATCCAAAAAAAATAAGAGTAATAGAACCAGATATCTAGAGGTATCCTTAAAATTCAATACGTGGATATATAAAAATTCTGAAAGCTGGGGATGACATCTTTGTCATTGTCATCATCGTGGTTCGTCTTGGTCTTGTCATTGAGAAGCCACATAGACGTTGTATGTTGGTCAGCTATCTAGTGTGGTCAGAAAATACTTGCGGATATCAACTAATGAGGAAATTTTATCTTGATTAAGAGAGTTCAACACATAACCTGTAGAGGTAGCGGGACATCATATCATGGTAGGGTTGTGTAGTGAAGGAAGCCGCTTATGTATTGGTGGCCAGAAAGGAGAGAAGGAACAATAATTAGAGAGCAGGATGGGGAAAGGGAGACCTGGAGCATCCGAGTGAGTTGGGAGTCCCAGGATCCCATTCAAAGGCATACTCTCCATGATTTGCCTTCCTTCTGTTGGGCTGACCCTGTTAAAAGTAGCAGCCTTCCCAGTAGCCCTACAAAATGGGGACCAAGCCTTTAAGAAGTAGACGTATGGGCAAGGGGAAGACAAGAACTGGAGCAGTCTGTGTTTTAATAAAAGGGTCTCTACCGTCCATGGACTGGAATGATGGATGTACTTAGATACTTAGATGCTTCCTTTCACTAGTGACTATCATCCTCCTTAAGCTACTGTTAGAGGCCTAGCGATCTTGACTTTCTGAAGGGGAATGTGCTCAGTTAAATGCACTGAGCATGTATTTCACTATCTCTCTGGGTTGTAGTCACTTGTTAGGCCACTATTAACCCGAGGAATAGTTTCTGATTGTGTCTGGATGTCATGTGACTGATACTAAGGGCATTTCAAGCCCATCATGGTTCATGGCATGCCTTGGGAAGAAACCAGTCAAGGTAGAATCCGCACCAGGACCCCTCATTTCTTCTCATCCCCCTTTAAGGCAGGTGTCTTAACGTCACTGCACTGGCTTATTCTGATGTCTATCTCTCTGCCTGTTTATGTTTACTCCCAGTTTTGATCATGTCACCTTCCTATCTGTTGTCTAGCTGGAACAATAGCACCAATGTCTAGGAGCAGTAAATACAACAGGAGTCACAAAAGAGCAGAAAAGGCCTGTGACGCCTTTCAGAGCATCATTTCCATCCTTCAGGTGAGGACAGAAAGGGACAGATGGCGTAAACCCTCATGCTTCCAGCCTAACGTTCTTTTCACCACAGCCCTTTCTATAAGCAGGTGGGTGTATTGTGAAGGCAGTCAGCAGGGCCAGGTGGACGTGAGTCCTGCCTTTATGCTTTAAACACAGCATTTCAGCACGATGTCCATATGGACATATTACAATAGCTGGACTATTACTATTATGATACACATTCTCAGACAATGTAAATTAATACCAGTCAAACCACACCCTCCTGTAAACTTATGTGTGGAGATGTCTTTATGTTTTCCTAAAGGAATCTACAAGGCTGGTCCCAGATTTTCTTCTCTCTCTCTCTCTCTCTCTCTCTCTCTCTCTCTCTCTCTCTCTCCCTCTCTCTCTCTCTCTTTTTAAGATTTATGTATTATGTATATAGTATTCTGCCTACATATATCTTATAGGCCAGTAGAGAGCACCAGATCTCATTACAGATGGTTGTGAGCCACCATGTGGTTGCTGGGAATTGAACTCAGGACCTCTGGAAGAACAGTCAGTGGTCTTAACCTCTGAGCCACCTCTCCAGCCCCCCAGATTTTCTATATTCAAAAGTTCTAGTAGTGAGATAGTGAGCACCTCTAGTATTTATGAAGATATTTAAGTGTGTGGATGGGCATGTGAGCCGATGATTCCAGAAAGAGCTTTTGGGGGCATGCATCAGCATGGATGGAGACAGGAGCTGGTGGTGGATGAATGCTAATCCCGTGGGAAATATGAAAGTGGAGGCAAAAGACAAGAAGCAAGTAAAACAAGACTAAAATGACAAGTTGCAAGGAGAACCAAGTGTTACCAAGGGAGGAGGTGGGTGGTGGTGGCCTCAACAGTTCCCAGGAAGTTAAGGTGCAGTGGGGAACCATGCAAAGCAACCCCGAGAGGAGATCCATGTTATAGATCATCACTTTAAGGACTTCAAAGGTACCTTGCACTTTCGGAAGGACCAGAAGACCTGAAAGGCCTCTTCACCACTCTCTAGTTTGACCCAAAAGTGGGAGTTCCTGGGTTGTGTAGAAACAATAACATTTTAAGTGTAGAGGATGATCTCCCAACTGACTTTCTAAATTTTGTATTTAGTAAAGATTGCTTTGGGCACAAGGGTGCTCGCTCCTTACAAAAGTTCTTTTCAAAATATAATATAAAGTGGTATACTGCTATGGACTAAATGCTCAACTGAATCCATTTCTTTCTTTTCTCTGCTTTCCTGTTTTTTCTTTTTCTTTTTGGTTTTTCGAGAAAAGATTTCTCTGTGTAATGGTCCCAGCTGTCCTGGAACTTGCTCTGTAGATCAGGTTGGTCTCGAACTCAATAAGATCCACTTGCTTCTGTCTCCCAAGTGCTGAGATTAAAGCCGTGTATTACTATCACCCAGCTGAACCAAATTTCTTATACAAAATAGTCTATCTATAAATCTGGAATATTATTTTATCATCTTGTGTAAGACCCAAATATTAATGTCTATGCCTATTGTTTCATTAAAAAAATAAAACTCCCCTTTATTTTTGTGCAGAACGAATAGTTCTGTTGCACAAACAAGCTGAATGCATAAACTTATGGGCGTGCACATTGAAGGTCACGCATATCCACTGGAGCTTTCAGTGCATGGTCATAGAAAGGTCTAGAAGAAACAGGAATTAAATATCTGTTTTTCTTTTCTAAGTCATGTCTACTTCCTTCACCCTCTTCAAAACACCCTCCAGGAGACATATATATCTATCATGAGGGGTAAAAGAAAAAAGAAGGATGAGGAACGACGAGAGCTTTCTTTTTCTATCCAGTAGCCATGTGTATTATAACTTTACCCATCATTAGCAAGAGAAAAATGCAGCCTGTGTCTAATAAGAAGATGTGCAACATGGTAGAATAATATTCTGTTTTGTCAAGGCTCAGGCAGGAAAAGCCAGGGAGTGAAGTCGCTGTTTTCCCACAGTTAGAAGAAACATGGCTTCAAAGCCGTAGCCGAAGTATTTGCTGAGATTGGGGAGGATCGAGACTTTCTGGTATTTACAGTGAAGAAACATCAGCAAAAGCAGCCTATCTTTTAGGAAAGGAATGCATGCTTAAATTGGCTCCACTCCTTCGTCCTTAGCAACCTGAACTCCCAGGCCACATTTTTCCCTCTCTAAGAAGCAAGTGGGAACTTGCAAAGTATGTAGCCTGTCGTGAAGAGGGAGCAGTGAACTTTGCCCAGGTCTGCAGCCAGCTCTGAAATCTGAAACTACAGGAGCTCCACCACTGGGGCTTCCCTCCCCCCACACTCCTTCTCAATCCTGCACATTTCTGGCCCTAACCAACTCCCTTGGCCTCGAAGCAGAGGAGTGTCCCTGCTGAGGGAAAAACCTGTTCTCTAAGTATTTCTGGTGTCATTAGAGAGGAAGTACTAAATACAAAGCAAAAAACAATAGACCCGGCTTTATGCTTGAAGAGACAAAGTTCAGTCCATTGGCTTGACACACCAAGATTTCTTTTGCATTCATTTTAAAAGTTAACAGTCAACATTTTTGAGCCCCCCTCCCCCGCCCCCGACGTTAGATAGGATCATGGGGTTGGGAATCTATCTATTCAGAAGGGCAAGGAACTCTGGAAAGCCTTGTGATTGGGGTGCTCTCTGTAAGAAGGACTCTCTACTGTAAGTGACTTGGTAACTTGAGCTGTGCTGGCTGCTAAGATTCTTTCACGTAATTGAAGATTAGTTTTATTTCCCAGATTGTTGAGGGTGGCTGACAGTAGGGGGTGGGGCTGGGTAGAAATACATTATCCAGCATCACAAAGAAGGAGGTGTACCCTAAGCCACTGTTCTCTGGCTGCTCATAACTGTTTACCCTCCTAAGTAGTCACCAGGCTCTCTACAGCAGGCAGGGATTGGATCCTGTGGGGTGGGAGGAGGGTGCTCTGCCAGCGTGGGTTAAGGCAAATGAGCCTCAGAGAAACTTCAAATATTTTGTAAAGAAAGTAATATGTAGTAATGGCTACTCCAGAATCCATTAACTTGGAACAAGGCAGCTCAAGGGCTCTGGCTTTCTCAAGTGTCTAATGTAAACAATATGAACGTCAATAGTGGGGGACATTCCAAGATAGTATTAACACGATTGATTTATTGATGGTTACACAATGGGAGGTTATCTTTTGTTAATTGACTCTGTAAATAAGCTTGCCGGTGGAAGTGCAAGGGAGTGGAGGGAAGGACATAACCTGCCCAGAGAAAGCCAGGCACCTGGATTATAATTTTTCAACTCCCATCCTATTTTGGTAAATCCTAGGGCACGTAGTCTTGCCATTTCAAACTCAGTTTAGCAGTGTTAATTCCACTCGGAATTTCAAACTCGTTCTTCACTGAGGGGTGACTGCAAAGTGGTGCGTCCTGGGGGACACACGAAAATTTAGACTTTTGCTACAAGAAGATAATAGTCTAACAGTTGCTGGGGTGGGGGGCAGTAGTAGGATGTGTGTGTGTGTGTGAGAGAGAGAGAGAGAGAGAGAGAGAGAGAGAGAAAGAGACAAAGAGACAGAGATAGAAGGACAGAGACAGAGAGAAAAAAACACAGACACACAGATGCACACACACACACACACATACACAAAGACAGGGTGGGGAGTGAGAATCCACCAATTTGAGTAATTCACAAATCTAGAAACAGGGAGCAAGTGGCAGCCTCAGTCCTGAGAGCCTTGGGACTTCTGTATAGTAAGCCATGACCTGTGAACTCACCCCCTTTGATGCTGATGTTATTTCTGCAGCACCTTTCTGTTAAGGTGGAACCGCAATTTGGCAGCTCCTATTGGGAAAGAGAAAAAAATCCTTGCCTAATTCTAGCCTCTTCTTAATATTGATCAGCTGAAGTGAATCCTTCTGGATAGACCTGTAACACTGTGAGCTCTTCCAGGTGTGTGTGTGTGTGTGTGGGGGA
>LOEQ01005251.1:70447-82060 GCA_001685075.1 Bramus lutescens
ATACACCCATTCATACACACACGCACCCCCCCCACACACACACACACTAAAGGGGGAGGGGAAGGGGAGAGAGAAAGAATTTGAATGAAAGCATAGGAGAGATCAACTGATAGCTGAACTTAGACTCACTAAGAGAATTTTCACAGCGATTGTGTATTTTGAACATAATGCCCTAATACCATCTACAATTATGAGCCCTTGATCAGCGATTAACAGAAGGAAGCATTAGGTGAAATAAATGAATGATCAGAGAGCAGTGTGAGACTTCTAGAACTGAGCTGATAGACTGGTGGCATCCTTCAGCCTTTAAGATCATCTTCTACGCTATCCTCGGTAGGAACTCATAACAGAATTTTCCCAAACATAATATTAAGAAGAATTCAAGAAAGACTTTTTAAAGTTTGTCCTGTGGAAAAGCAGGTAGACTATAGATTTAAGTTCCTCATTGACTGGTGTTAAGTCACCATTCTAATATTTGCTTAGAATCGTCTATAAAATGTATCCATCTAAGCAAACCTGCAAACGTGTAATAGGCAAAAAATGAAACTATTGAAATAATGCATTTCTTTCATGCCAAGCCTATCCATTAAGTTTTCCCACTTTCCTAGCATGTAGCATTACCCTTAATAAAAATGGTATTTAAAAATGAGATGGCATTGGTAAAAGACACCATGGGTGCGCAATGATGGGGGATTGCAGAGCTGTCCTCTGTTGGACGAAAGGAGATGGGAAAACAGAATTTGTCTGGGCTTTCTCTGAGCCACAGGCCATGGTCCATAGCCTTTAAAGGGATAAGTAATGTTCAAAGCCCAGAACTTTTATATCTTTATTTTGATTATTTGTTTCTTTTCATGAAAGAAAGCAATCCCAAGCTATTTATGAAAATAAAATTCACTCCAACACAGCACTTTATGTGTGGTGTTGGGAAATGCACGCATACTGCACATTTTTCTGTTCTTCACAGATGCCTGCCTAGTAGTATCTGTCTAAGTGTACTATGATTGACGTTCTGGAGGGAGGCAGCTTGGTACTGTGGGAAGGAAGTGGACTCCATTGTGTGGCGCTGAGCTCTAGCCCTGATGGCTGCTGCATACCTGTAGCCCCGTGACCTTCAGCAGCTGTTTCATCCATGTGTGAAGCAGAGGTCACGGTTCCTTTTGAGTAGGAGGTCCTTTAACTATGACAGTGTCTCTACTTCACTGTCATCCTCCTTTCTGGGAGTCCTTCAAATTAGGAGCAGACAACTTACTTACAACTAGGAGCCATTATGGGATTATCAAAGAGTCCCATGTAAGAAACTTAAAGCCCTTTGATATGTATGTGTCAATCAAGTAACAGTTACATGCTTGCAAAGACTGAACACAGAATAAAGTTGAAATTCTTAGACTTAGGTGAAAATGAGAATCCATTCAGTGGCTCTGTTTCCAGAAAAGAAGCATATGTGTTCTGATTGCTGTGCTTTTCCGCTCAATAATCACGGAGCACACAAATACATGGCCTCTGCTAGGTATTTTTAAGACAAAGTAAAATTAGGTGTGACTCTGAACTCCAAAGATCCAGAGTGCATGGTGAAGATCCCATGCAGAGAGCTATATGCTGGGATATGGGAGCAGTGTCTTCCTGGAGCCTGGACTAAGAAGTTCATTGGTTAGGGTGGGATGGAAGGAAAAGGAACAGTTTCCAAGAGAGGGTGGTGGTGGTGGTATCCATGTTAAGCCTTAGAACATGAGTAGAAATGATCTACCTTGACTAAATAGGAGAGCTTGGGTAAGAAGGCATTCCAGGCAGAGGGGCAGAGATGTCACAAGCATAGGGAGAAGGAACCCCTCACAGTGTGTGTATGTGTGCTTATGTGTGTGTTTGTGCATGCATGTGTGTGTGTGTGTACATGTGAATACACAAAGCTAGATTCGAATAGTGACGAGAGCAATACTATACTACTGAAGGCAAGCTGGGACCAAATTGCAGAAGGTTTCTTCTCTAGGTCAAGTGGCTTATTGCCTTAGGCATGAGAATAGGAGTTTTCCTGCATAGATGCTCAAAAGACTTTGCATAAATCTGCATGGTGAATGGTAGTTGATGGTAAAGTCCATCGGGAGGCAGGTGCTAAGGTTACCCATTTCTTAGCAAGAAAATAAGGAGTTTTGACAATAATCTCTAATCTAAAAAGTAATAATTTGGTCCATTAAAACTAATATCGTGTGTGTTGGACATACATCAGTAGTAGAGCATTTTCCTCAAGTATGAACAAAACCCTGGTTTCAATGCCCAGCACTGACTAAATAAATAAATGAATAAATAAAATAGAAAATATGCCTGTGATTCTTTAGCAGAAACGCTCCCCAGAACTTGTACAAGCTTTCCTCTGGTTTATTTTTGAGGCATTTGCTAATTGATGCTGTAGAGGGGCTTTTCTTACGTTTTAAAACATTCTTAGCTCCTTCTTGTCACACACAGGTGACAGGCATAGCTTGGAAGCACTTTACTCTCCTAACACTGAAGGATGTCTTCTGGAAAGGATAGTGTATCTTCCACAGAGGATTCCTTAGCGGTAACATAAATCCACAAAGATTCCCTTCTGTACAAACTGCCCAGTCTAAACAGTGAGCCACTTCTGAACTAGTGGGTTCTGAGGTGAAAGACTGTATTATAAGGAAAACAATGTGTTTTTAAATTAGCCAACATACCCCCCAAAATATATTGACTTAGTGCCCCTTAATGGCTTTCAAAAAGCCATTAGGCTCAACCCAGTGAGCATTATGAGCTTTCCCAAATATGCACAATGTATCCCCACATAGGCATTTGACCTGTATGTACAATGGGATAAGCCAGTTTTTCTCTGACTTCCACGGTCTTTTTGCCAAGTTATTTTCTTGGGCTACTTTAGAGCAAAGGGACACATTTTCTCAAGGTTCAAGCATTCACTTGCTCTTTTCCAAAGTTCAAGGCATAAGTGAGCAGTGCCTTTGTCCCTTGTTGAGTGGCCTAAGAGAAGGGCATTCTACTGGGTAAAACCTATAAGAGTCACAGTGTTCACAAAGCAATGTAAAGAAAGCCCAAGGAGACTAATGTAAAATATAAAAATGTCTATAGAATGGAATAATTGCCTGAGAAAACACTCGCCAATCATCAATTCAAATCTGAGGTACTTTGACAAACCCAGTATTTAGATTGGGAATATGTCCAGTTGCTATCTGTCACCAAAGAGAGTAGAAGAGAAAGGTTAATAATCACCTACTTTAAAAAAAAAAAGTAGTTTTATTGCTGAAATGGGAGCCGAACCAGAACATTCACAATTGGAATGAAAGGGTAGACAGGCCGGTCTGGAGAGCTCACTGCTGTGTGTGCAAAGAGGACGTTTGCGTAGATTTTTAGAAAGGCCAAAGAAAGGGGGTTATTTTATCTCACAGAACAAAGTTTAATTTAGATTTTTGAAGGAAAAGTCACCAAACATTCACAAGTCAGAGTACTATGAAGAAAAGAATAATGCCTCCATGTGACAAGAGGAAAGAAAGTGTACAAAGCCATGTTCTGTCTCTAGGTGATTTTTCAGGAATTCAACATGTAACTTGATAGATTGACTTTATCGATAAAGATTTGTGTCATTATCCTGGCTACTTAGAGGTTATTATATTATCTTGAACCATGGTGGTGAGTAACAGGGTACCAATTTGCTACTGTGCACCTTCTGACACTTTCCCAGTTCCTACCAGAGACATCCAAAAGCAGAGCATCATTCTAGGCTGTGGGGTAATGACAGAAAGCCAAAGAACTTGGTAATGATATAGGATTCAGTCTTAGCTCTTGTGTGTGTGTGTGTGTGTGTGTGTGTGAAGAGAGAGGGCGCAGTGGTTAAAAACCTCACTACTCTTGCAAAGAACTTGAGTCCATTTTCCCAGAATCCACACAAAATAAAAAGGCTCACAACTTCCCGCAACTCCCGTTCTGGGGGATTCAACGCCTCTTCTGGCCTCTGAGGGCATTGGATGTACACATGGTGTGCATGCACACTTTCAGGTACTCACACATGGTCACAGGAGATGAATAACTTATCCCATTTCCAACAGAATCATCTAGCAAGTTTGCGAATCCACACATATGTATCTCTCTACATACAGCCTCCTGGTGTTCTGGTTCAAGTGGTCAAAGGTTGGTCGTTAAGAGTAGTCACCCTAAACAACTACTGGCAAGTTCCTGTGCTCCAATGCCCTTACTTGTAAAAGGAGGGTAGCCTCTCCTACTCAGCATGCAGGATTGTTGTGAAGATGAATACAAAGGCAAACTTTTGGCAGTAGTGCAAAGATCAGATGAGGGTCATTTGTTTTTTCTTCTAGTAAGTTCCAGCTCTTCTAGGCTAGAGCTCCCTAAAGTGTATTCTGAAAACCAGTAGCCACATGGGCTACTCACATTATGTCCCCTCTCTGGCTCTTAATACATTTACTAGAACCCAAATGTCCCCAACAGGGCTAAAAGAGAATGAACTGGTTGAGCTGTGGAACTCGGTGTTTCCCAAAGTTACTGCATTATCTTTCTTTCGGGCATAATTAACAATTGCTGCTCCCTATCACACACTTTAGGAAACACTTCTCTCAATGATTTCTAACTAATGGCCTATCATTAGAGAACCTTCCTTCGAGAATTGGCTACCTGGTTTGGTTCAAGATCCCGACTTTCTGATCACCTTGAAAATGTGGTCCTTTCTGAACTGCTGGTTTAAACAGACTCTCTTGTTGTAGACAAATCTATTTAATGACTGTAGTTTCTGTTTTAACTGTGAGCTCTCATGGCAGTAGACTACAAACAGTCTAGAAAGGAATTAAACTCCTATTTAGAAACAAAATTAATAACTAAGCTGTAAGAATTTCATAGATTCATAGTTGGTCAAGGAAAGACAATTGCATTGTGAGAATTCATGGCTTTCCTCGAAACTGATGGGATAAAACAAGATCAGTAAGCTAGCTTTAGAGCTAATTTAAGACACTAGGCAGAAATAAACTTGACAGAAATTGACATAGCTACAATAAAATAAATAAATAAAAATAGGTGTTGTAGAATTTTATTGTTGCTCTGAAGTCAACAATTTAAGAACTTTGGGGGAAACAGAGTATAGTTGGGCAGAGTTCAAGCAAGAATTTGCTTCAAATACTCAAATACACACACACACACACACCTCACATATACAAAAACACACAGTTTCTCTCTCTCTTTTTCTCTAACACACACACACCTCACATATGCAAAAACACACAGATTCTCTCTCTCTCTCTCTAGCACACACACACCTCACATATACAAAAACACACAGATTCTCTCTCTCTAGCAGTGTGTGTGTGGGGTGTATATGTTTTTGTGTGTCTAAGACTCTCTCTCTCTAGCACACACACACACCCCACATATACAAAAACACACAGATTCTCTCTCTCTCTTTCTCTAGCACACACACACCTCACATATACAAAAACACACAGATTCTCTCTCTCTCTCTAGCACACACACACACACACACACACACACACACACACACAGAGCTTTTTGCAGGTTTGCTCTAAAAATCTCAGCACAGCTTTGCTCATGAGCTTTCCGATATTTTTGCTGAGGGTCTGGCTAGAAACACTGTGAGAACACCCTTTCGTTTGGTATTTGAGCCCTTATGCCTCCTTCCTGGCTGCAGACCAGAGGGAACAAGTGCAGCTGAACATTCCAGAACCTTAGAATAGTAAAGCAAAAGTGGCTCTGGTTTTGGTTCTAAAAAGGACCCACAAAAGCCTGACTCTAAATGTTCTGCTTGACCCATCTCTAGTGACGGCTCCCAGAACTTAGAAATATTTAGAGAACAATTTTTTAAAAACAGATAATAAAAAGCAAGGAAAACAATCTATCAAAATAATTACAATGTATAAGTATCCAGCCATTACAGCAAAAAGCTAGACCTTAAGAACATGCTTTATGCTGCATTGTGAAGCGCTCAACAGAGTGACTTCAAATTCACAGTGGTGTATCTTCTCTAGTATCCTAGTTGCTTGGTCCGTTCTTAGCATCATGACTAGAACATACTTCTGAGGCTCAGGGTCCTATATGGGTGAACTAGGGAAAGTGAAAAATAGCTATACTCAAAGTGAGTCATTATGAAGAGCAAGTTATTTTTTTAATAATGTAAAACTTTTATTTCCTGGGGCTGGAGAGATGACCCAGCAGCTAGGATCTCTTACTGCTTTTATAAGGGACCTGCATTTGGTTCCTAGCACCCATAGCCCAGCAGCTCACCACTGATGTAACATCAACTCCAGGGTATCTAGGGCTCTCTTCTTATCTCCATGGATACTGCATGTACAAGGTGTACACACGGTTAGTCAAGTACACATGCACATGCGTACATATAAATAAAAACAACCAAAAAATTTAAAAATTACTTCCCATGATGCTATGAAAACTAATGGAATATAGTTGATGGTTTGATTGTTACCACTAAACACCCGTGGACTGTGGTGACTCCCTGCCGTCCTTTCTGGCTCTGTGACATGTCCGTGTCATGGAAACTCTTCTGCTTTTGAGTTCATGATCTGTGAGATGGGGCTAGCTAGGGAGCTGTCAGGAGATCCAAATGAAGGGACAGCACATCAAGGTTTTGACCCACAGGTAACGCTAGAAAATCACTGGCTATTAACAAGCTATAAAATGATGGTGGATATTTTGCAGTCAAAAAAGAGACAGCCTCTGAGTCCCTCAGAACTATTCTTCTATAAATTCAGTAATATGTGATCTTCAGAATCTTCTTGGATGAGCTGACACAGCAGCAATGCCAGGTTCACTTGGCCAGACCCAAAATATGGGCTCAGCCCGAAGTGAAAATCCCAGGAGGACTAAGTGCAAATGTGGGAAGGGGGATGCAGGAAACCCTGGCTGTGGTAAGGCCACGTAGGAAGGCCCGCTGGCCTTGGAAAGCACAGGCTTCCAGTTTTTAATAGAAAAGTAAGGAAGGATGGAAGGTACAAATTCTTGTGAAGATCAAAATGAAATCATTGTGGGGTTGATACACTAATCTCATGCCCTCTTATATCCAAAGGAACAGCATAGTGCTTCTGATATTCATATATATATATATGTATGTATGTATTTGAGATTGGATGTTGCTGTCTTAAAGACATACAGTCACTGGCCAAATGCCAGCTGGCTTAAACTGTGACTGGTATCTTACTTTATACTCCCATACATATTAAATATGGGGAAACTTGTAGTCACTGAATTTAATAGAATGTTAGAATGTCACAATCTTCTTCCAAAGAAGTTAAACAAGCAAACATACAAACACTGCCCTGTGAGAATGATTAGCCCAGGACCTCGCCATGGTCTTGGCTATATGGTGCTCCCTCCTCCCCCCTTTATATTCAGAGTGCTTGAAAGAATATTCTCGGAGATTTTGAGTTCCTGGTGCTATTGTCTCTAGATATTAGCGATTCCTCAAAGACTTTTCTCCGTTGATAACTTTTGAATGATCTTTCTTCTTCGCCGTTACACATTAACCCTGCAAACAGCCCTGGCTTTCTGCTGAACTGTCTCCCTCCGAGTTTGCAAAGTTTCCTCTGCCAGAAGTTCCTTTCTCAGGATTCTTCCCCTATCACCCCCTCTTTGTTTGACACTTTAGCTTTAAGCACACACGTCTATTCTTGCTATTTTATTTATCTCCTGCACCCAAAAGTTTGGGCCACCATAATTTCCTCCTAAGCTCATATCTATCTTCACCTAGATTTTTTCAGGCTCAGCAAAGAGTCAAAGTTCATAGTTGCATATGCAGGCCACTATCATGTCGTCTTTGGTACAGCCATTTTGCTTTTATATAATACATTTTTTTTTCTGGCAGTACAATCTCAAAATATTAGCTTTATCTTAATCCAGTGATCATTTCTGAACTCCAGGACCTTTCTGGGTTTAGTTGCAAGCTCAATTAATTTTATCTAGGCATATCTACCCACACTTATCCTGGACTGACTGATGGGAGGATCTGTGGTACCTCTGCAATACTCATTCTTATGTTTTCAAGGTAGTTGCTAGACGCTTCTTTTCAACAAGCAAGAAAAAGGGGGAAGATAATTTGGCAAATGCTAATTGAGTCAGAAACTCTTCATGGGAAACTCTTCTAAAAACTCCACCCAGAAACATTTGCTTATGTAGAGGTGACCAGAACAGTGTTGCCCAACTATCCTGATCTATGAAGGAAATAGAGAAAAACAGTAAAACGAGTTTGAAAATGATGTATCTCCAGTATATAAGCATTCTAGCAGCCAGGAAAAAAATGCATGGTAAAGTGATATCTGGTGCACAACCAGCAATATTCACAGAGATCTTCTCCTTACTTTTCCAAGTTTGCTTAAAACTTATTCTTCCTGAAACCAGCAACATTTCCCAGCAAGTAAAAACACCTGCCACCAAGCCTAGTGGTGATATGAGTTCTTTCCCTGAATCCCACAAGATGGAAGAAGAGAATCAACTTCTGCTAGCTGTCCCTGACCTTCATTCTAGTGCTGCAGCTTGCGTGTACTCACAAGTACACTCTTGCACACAAATAAATAGAAAGAAATTAAAACCTAAAATGAATGCCTACTACAACTGATGGTGAGACGAGGAATTTCCCATCAATGATGTTGTCATCATCAACCTTGTCATCACCATCATCATCATCATCAATAGCAGCAGCTGCAGCAACCACAACAATGTAACCTTTTACTTAAGGGCACAAGAGTTCCTTGGTCTGCTGCTGCTATCTGCCCTCTTCATTAAGCCACTTATTTAACATAAAATCACTGGTGATGGATGGACACCATGCAACCTGCTGTGGATGAATGACTATGACCTTTGTTTGAATCTGATCGTTGCACACAGCAAACATACATCCACATCCAGTTAGCACATTGTGCCCTAGAAAGATGAAGAGTCATTGTGCAGCTCTTCAACACAAATTGATAACCATGACCTTTGTATTTAAAGACTTACAAGTTGAGTTGTGCACACCAACATGGCAGGGCTGTCTTCCCAGTACAACATAATAAAACAGGCTACACGCCAGAGACAGAGAAGAGGAGCTGTAGAATCGGAGAGCAAGCCCAGAGAGAGAGAGTCACCCTGGGGACAGCTGAGAAGACGTCACAGGGGAGGAGATGTGTGCCAGCAGAGCTGTGTGAGTCCGAATCTACCATGCTAGATGATGGAGTCTCTGTATTTCCCAACTATTCTGAATGAAAAACAAAGCAGTTATATCTTTAACCTCCACGGGAATCTAATTTTTTTTAAAGAAGTAATCCTCAGCGAAACAAGGGAAAATAAAGCATTCTGGGTCACAGGACTGATAAATGAGAGAAAAGCTTGCCTTAAAGAGTGTACCATACAATCACCCTGAAATTAGCTGAGAACTCATTTGTCACGGGTGCACCTACCCTACGGGAAAATTCCTCCAATTAACATCAGAAGCCATCATTCTTAACCTCTCATGCATTAAGAAAATCTTGTCTACACCCAATGTTCTGTTCATAATCAATGGAGCCCTTTATGGGTGTTATTTCAAATTTATCACCTCGCATATTACTAAAACGAATGAACTAGTAGACAAATCTGCAGTAGATCTGGAAAGCAGATTTATTTGTTGTCTGCGGGGTCTCGTGGGATTGTCCTTTGGTCTCTGAGATGCCTCGCTCCGCTGTTTCTCACAGGTTAGGGACATTTAGTGACACCCACTGACAGCATGGGTTGGTGCTCATAGACGGGCAGCTAGAACAGAAAGCACATTTTGGAAGGGTTACTTATATTCTGAAAATGTCAGCCAGGCACTATCTGCCTATGCTAAGGAGTAAGACCTACCTTAATACTTTGTTATAAAAAGCATGCATTAAGATAAACAGTGCCTGATGCTTTTGAGGCGACAGAAAGATGGATATGTCCTCATGCTCTAGAGTAACATAGTGCAATATTCTTATTGGCTACTATCATAGCATTAGATCAAGGTATATATTTTTTTAATATAGCCATGATGCACACTTGAGAGAATTTACTTGTGGAGATGAGTAAAATTTTCAAATTATGTGCTGAGTATAATGATACATATCTGTAATGCCTAGTGTTCAGGGGGCTGAGGCAGGAGGATTGCCAGGAGTTAAGCCCAGGTTATATAGCAAGAGCCTATCTCATAAATAAAACAATATAGGTGAGACTTGAGAGGACTACTATCAAGGCATTAAAGAAAATGCACACTGTCCAGGGCTAGAGCAATTTACAGATATCAGAATTGGTTTCTTTAAGTAGGTTTTGATGGCCCAAGGAAGTACCCACTGTGGCTATGATGTGGACAAAACAAAACCAAAAAGACAAAAAAAAAAGTCTTCAAATGCTCACTGTGTTCTGAGGCTGTCTTCTATTATCTTTAGAACGCTCTACATCGTATAAACTCCTGCTTCTAGAAATGTGAGTTCCATTATTGGGATAAGAAAGGAAGACTTGAAAGGAAAACGCAGTAAGAACACGCAGTAGCAGACCAGTGAGCTGTTATTGGGTCTTGTGTGTGTGCTGTCTCCAAGGGCAGTTCTGACTGGCCCGCGCTGGGGTCAAGTCCACTGAGGTCAGCAGAACACCGTTTCTCTGCTGCTCCTCACCAGCTACTCCCTGCGCTGCTGTCAATGCTTCCTCTCCAAGGCCCCCTTAAAGCTTCCACAATTGCTCCCCGAGCATGGCAACCAGGCCTCCTCAGGCCCCAGCTCAAGTCCTCATACCCATGCCTCTCATGCATCCTCATTTCTTATACTCCAGCACTTGAACAACCTGTCACCTTAATGGCATTCTTCTCCTTGCTGCCTCCCCTCACCCCCCAGCCAAATTTATTCTTGTTTCTTCCACTCCTTCTTCAACACCCCCCCTATTTTTGAGCTCCCAGAGTTTTCGTTCTGAACTCATCCCCCCTTTAATTCTCCATGTAGTATATCCATCGCTTTTATTTGTTATCATCGGGATTTTATTTGTTGCGTGGTTACTCGTGTCTGCACTAAGTTTAGACTCTCCCCACCCATAAAAAGCCAGATCACCTCTTGTGCTCTTTACAGAGTGATACCTTGAACCACTGTCACCTGAGAAAAATGGCACCACTGTCTTCAGGGTTCCGACCACAAGGCCCTTGGAGAGCTGACAAGAGTAGGCTTTTCTAACAAGTTTCCAAGTCTTGTAGCTCTTGTTGCTGACACAAGGCTGAAGCTTTTGAGAAACACCACTTTCCAAGACTGAGGAAAAGTGAACTTTCAATGTAGGAGCCTCTGTTCTACTGTGTGGCAGAGGAGACAGGTAGACAGGTTTAAAGCATCAGGTTTAGAAGCAGAGACTCCTGTTTGAATTCCAGTTCTTACCCCTCTAAGTTTTCACTTCCAGGTCAGACAGCTGGGGCCATCGTTACCTCTGTTAAAGGTTTGTCCTGCAAGGCCAAATGGAATCATGCTTGTAAAATGCCTGGGAAGTGGTGGATGTTGACCATTACCTACTAATCTACACATTTACTTTATAAGAAAGATGTGTGTGTGTGTGTGTCTGTGTGTGTGTGTGTGTGTGTCTGTGTCTGTGTGTCTGTGTGTGCCCAGTGACAGC
>LOEQ01005251.1:82081-93737 GCA_001685075.1 Bramus lutescens
CAGTGACAGCAGCCTGTCTGAAAACATTTTCCTGGGCTTTTGGCTAAAGCACATTCCCATTGGGACGGATACTGTAGTAATTTCTATTTCATTTGAAGAGGCTTTGGAAAGTAAGATATCAGGTACATCAAAATAATTATTTTTATAAAGGAGCTAGCATTAAAAAATACAATTTATAAAACCAGGTTGCTGAGGCAAAATGTCAGCTTGCACTGCATTGTCTGTCCCAGTCCAGAGCATTTAGAAGTTGCAGGAACATTATAAAACATAGTTCAATTTTCTTTATTGTTACTTTTATTGGGGGGGTTGGAGTTATTTTTATTATGGATTTTATGATAAATAACTTAGCTTCAACAGCACTTTTGAATTTGCTAGACATTAAAACAATAGAGAAAGACCATCTTATAAATTGAAATTCACATGAACACTAAATGCTGGGATTTGATTTCTTTGTTTCTATAGAAACAAAAGAAAATTGAGATTAAAATAAGCTAAAATGGAATGTGTTTTATGAAATAAAGGAGCTATTTTACTAGCTGACTGTGCAGTGCAGTAAAAATTTCTACATTTAAGATCCATGCTGTCTGTGAACCATCCCACCTTATAAAGGGAAGTTCTGTGGGCCAGGGGTTGGGTGGAGAGTCAGGAAGTAGAGGTCAGGGCTCAGGGGAGGACTGTGGTGGCATTCTGATGAGTAGTGAGTTTGATATCAGTAGGAAAAATACAGTCTTTTTGTTATTTCCTTTTTACTAGAGACACTGCAGCTGATAGCTAGATTAGGCAGAGATGAGAACAGTTTTCAATGTAAAAACCCAGGCCAATAACCTCTGTGGTGTTAAAGTCATAATGCATCAATGATAATGAGTCTTTGGGTTGCTAAAGATAGACCAACAGTTGGGTGGCAGTGACCCTGCCTTTAGTCCCAGCACTCAGGAGGCAGAGACAGGCAGATCTCTGTGAGTTCAAGGCCAGCCTGGTCTACAAAGTAAGTTCCAGGACAAACAGGACTATACCAAGAAACCTTGTCTTGAAAAAACATTAAAAAAAAAACACAGAAAAAGATAGACCAGCAGAATAAATCAAAGAATCAATGTTCTCTGTAATAATGTTAGAGAAAGAAAACCAAGAGATGGTACCCAGGAAAAGAGGAAGATGCCAAGTCTTGTGAGACACATGGGGCAGTCGGCAGATTGAAGAGGGGGGTCATCCAAGTGGCATGGTAACTAACTGGCAGTCATGTAAAGATGCATGTATATTTGGGCTGTGTGCATGTATGTGAGGACCAGAGGGTCACCTCCAATGTCATTGCTCAGGAACACTATTCACTTTGATTTTTGAGGGAGAGACTGTCATTGATATAAAATAGTTCAAGTAGACTAGTATTGTGGGTTAAGCCTTCTACATACTGTGAATATGTATTCCTCCGCTGGTTAATAAAGAAGCTTCTTTGGCCTATAGCAAGACAAAATAAGGCTAGGTGGGAAAGTCAAACTGAAAATACAGAGAGAAAGAAGGGCCAAGAAGATGGGAGCCAGCCACCAGGAAACAAGATGTGTTAGAGAATGGCAAAATCATGAAACCACATGGCAAAATGTAGATTAATAGAAATGGGTTCATTTAGGTTGTAAGAGCTAGTTAGTAATAGGCCTGAGCTATTGGCCAAATGTTTTATAATTAATAAAAACTTTGGTGTGATTGTTTGGGACTGGGCAGTTGGAACAAAAAAAAAATCTCTGCCTTTGCCTACAGACTAGGCTGTCCCAGGAATCTGCCTGTCTCCACCTTGTCAGCATTGTTTTTACACTAGGTCTGACTGGGTTTTAAATGACATGTTCTGGAAGATTCAACTAGTCCTTATACTGGAAGATAAAGTGCTTTATTGACTTAGTTCTCACCATAGTCCAAGACCACAGAGCTTTGAACATACAGAGTTTAGCATGCTTGGTTGCCTGGTGTCACTTTAGTGTGAAACTTTACAGAAAATTTTTAAAAGTCTGTGTTATTCAGTCTTTCATCACTATAATGAAGTAGCTGGGACTGTTGACTTATCAAGGGGAGAGGTTTATTCTCTGATCGTTATGAATGCTCCAGTAAGTTGATTGGCCTCCAGTGTTTTGGACCCATTGTGAAGTGATGTGTGTGGGACAGCACTTAGTTGAGTAGAATTGCTTATCTTGTGTCCAGGAAACAAAGGAAAAGGAGAAGAGACTGGAGTTTCAAAATTACCTCAATTACCTAGGCTAGACATCGCTCTAGACTCCAGCTACTAAAGGTTAATACACCCTCATACTCCTGTCATACTGGGGACCAGGCTTTTAAAACTTGAACGTTTGGAAGGTAGTTAACTTCTGAAGTCTATAGCCAGAGTTTGGACAAAGTAACTGACCAAACTGAAACATAGGCTCAATCTATAATAGTTAGACAATATTAAACATACCTGGTTCTGATGTTAGAGACCATTGACACATTTGTCCTTAGTGTCCAATCCAAAGATATTTTCATGTATTACAATGGTTCTAATCAAGTTATATATAATGATTCTCCAATTCTACCATTTCATTAAATTATAAGCAACCCGAGAAATAAATTGAAGAGGTGAAAATCAAAATTAATATCTAAGTCGGTGACAAAGTTGATGCTACTCAAATATAAAAAAGTAGGATCTTTTACCGAAAGACAGGAATTTAGAATTAATTGCTGGATCAGTAGAAATTGGGTGAAGATTCTTGTTTGCTCAAACATTTATTTTTCATGTAGAAAAGGGAATACCCAAATCATAGTATCATAAAAACATTAGCAGTTAGTTGGTCCTTGGTGCGTATTGTTGTGGTTGGTGGTAGCTCAATGATTCTCTCTCTCTCTCTCTCTCTCTCTCTGAGAGAGAGAGACAGAGACAGAGACAGTCAGAGACAGAGAGACAGAGAGAGAGAGAGATTTATTGATTTTCAAGTTTGATAAGCTATACTTCATTAGTTCCTATGACATTAAACCAGGATCACAGGAGACAATTAAGGACCAAAAGCGGCTCAGAAGGGTCTTATATTAGGTTCAGTCCTCTGATATTTGAGATTCTTAAATTTCGGATCCAGGGATTCTCACGTCCATCTTCATTGGGTCCCACAGTTTATGAATCCAGCCCTGAAGACGATCATGACTCTGTTAACTTCAGTCTCTCTGACTCTGAGAACTCTGTTTCCTATGACCTGGGTGGTCTCCTCCTCACCCCCAGGGCAAGTATGATTGGCTTAAAGGTGGACTCTTGAACAAATTGCTTGAACCCCTGGTGTTATATCTCTTCAGGGATCCTTTAGAGCAATGGCTCTCCACCTTCCTGTTGCTACAACCCTTTAATACAGTGCCTCATGCTGCGGTGGCCCCAACCATAGAGTTGTCCTTTTGTTACTCCAGAACTGAAGTGTTGCTGCTGTTATGAATTATAATGTAAATATCTGTGTCTTCCTGTGGTTTTAGGCAAATCCTGTGAAAGAGCCTTTTGACTCCATAGGCATCGCGACCCACAAGTTGGTAAGTTGGGAACTGCTACTATAGACTTTGTGTGTGTGTGTGTCCAGGTAACACAAGGGAGGTGAGCAGTTTACGCTTACATGGGCTTGCCTTCTTCCTTTTACATATACAGTACTGAGAGTGTGAATATGACAGGAAATTCAAATGTCTATACAAAGAACACCCAATTCAATCTATCTTTCATTGAAAAACATGTTTACTAGGACACAGACGCTCAACAGACAGAAGACAAAAAAAAAGAAAGAAGAAAGAACAAATAAAGAGAAAATCCACCATGTGACTTCTATAGTACAGTTATTAAGAATTCATGCTCTATCAATGATAATCGCTCTAAGCACATAGAAGAATGATGACTCTGCTCATTCTTCTGGACAGTCTAGTCCAGTGGGGAAAGCTTCAGATTGACAGCTTACTCTCCTGTAATTTATGAGAAGTTCTGCTCTTCTAAATCTCAGCCAAACAGCCTGCATTAACAGAATTCATAATTTCCCACTGTCAAATCCACAACATGGTATTCATAAATAATAGGCAGTAAGCTGAAGAACATGGTAAGAACGTACATCAAGATGAAATTGAACCCGAAGTCTCTCACCTTACATGCTTCTGCTGAAGCCTCACAGGACTTGAGCTCCCTCTACCTGGAAGTATCCTTGTAATTGATATACTTATTCAATATTAGACAACCTCATGTGTAACTTAAAATACAGTTTCCCTCCAACTAAATTAGGAGAAGCAGGACTTCTCAGGAGAAAATGCTTTTGTTAAAGATACACAGGGTCCCAAGAACTGTAGTGATGGTTTTTCTAGGAATGTGTATTCAAACGAGGAAAAGAAAAGAGTGGAAATAAAACCACATGTGACAGAGACATGTACAACTGGGTAGAGACTTTCAGGGTGTGTCTGACAGCCACCAGGAAGGCCAATCTCTCTTAAATGATCAAGATATTACTATCCAATATCCTGTCAGGAAGGCAGATGATAGCTCTAAGATCGATTTTTTTCAGTCAATCAAAATGACACCATTAAGAATTTGTACTATCCATTTCTGTGCTCTACCCTTCTAAGTGTGGTGGCCTTGTCCCATGTTCTATCACAGTTCTACTGCAACTCAAGCATTACCAGGTCACTTAGCTGAATTTAGCTCATGACATGGGTAATATACTTTGGCCTGAACGTCACTATCAGCCTCACCAAAACTAAGTCTGGACAAAAGCATAGCATATCTATGATGACTTTGTGGTAGTTTGAAAATAACTGGCCCCCACAAGCTCATAGGAGGTGAGGCTTTGATGGAATAGATATGGCCTGGTAGGAGGAAGTGTGTCACTGTGAGGGAGGCGGGGCTATGAGGTTCCCTGTGCTTAAACTTTACTCAGTGTCTGAGTCCATTTCCTGTTGCCTTCTGATCAAGATGTAGCCAACACCATGTCTGCCTGCATGCCGCCATTCTCCCTTCACTGATGATAATGGACTGAACCTCTGGAACTGTAAGCAAGCCCACCCCCTCGGCCAAATTAAGTGAGGAGTAGCCATCTTCAAAGCAACAGAAGCCCTAACTGAGACAGAAGTTAGTCTGGAAAGCTATGATAGGCTGGACCATGGTTTTATTTGGAGTAATACGGACTTTGGGAGCTTGGATTAGGAAAGCAACGGAATGCTTTAAGTACTGCTTAATTGGCCATAGTAGTAGGATCATGGAAGACTGAGAGGTATTTGAATTGTGGGGGCTCATTCAAGAGGTTTCAGAGGAAGTAATTTTACTATTTTGCCTACATATCACTCTTATGATATCTTAATGAAGAAAGTGACTGCTTTTAGTCCTTGTTAAAAGAGTCTGCCTGAGGCTAAAGTGAAGAGTCTTGGCAGAGGAAAACTCAAAACAGCCTAGTACAGACACTGTTGTGTGGTTATTAGTGGTAACTCTAATGAATTTGTAATGAAAAAGAGCAAGTTGAGCAAATAAAAATACAAAATGTACAGACTGAGAAAGAGAGGCACCAGGAAAATAGAGCTAAAGAGATAAAGTGATTAAGAAATGGAATAAAGGGAGTGGTGACCTCAGAGAAAGATCCCACCCAGCTAAATTTCCAACTAAAGAAAAAGGAACTAAAGAAAAACAGAGCTGGTTGTAGTGATGCAGGCCTTTTATCTCAGCACTTGGAAGGTAGAGGCTACAGATCTCTGAGTTCATGCCCAGCCTGGTCTAGAGATCCAATTTCAGGACAACCAGGCATAGGCGGTGAAGGACAGAAGGTTGGTGAAGATGTAAATGTATGAGAGGGTCGTGTTCCAGCCCTGGCAAGCAGCAGAACTTGGTAGCTTCTGCTATGTGGTTCTGGAGTTAAGGATAGAAGAAAGGGGTATGGAATTTACCAATGAGACTCAGGAAAAGTACTGAGACCAGTCATGTGTCAAGGGTATCCCTGAACAGAGGGCTAGTAGAGCGGCCATTGTGTGAAGCTGTAAAATTGAAGCCTGTGTTGCCTTGGAGAACCCAAGATGTTGGAGATGCCAGAGTCATGGGATACCGGCTGAGGAGAGCTGCTAACAGGGAATGGACCCATCCCAAAAGAAAGAAGTATGCTATAGTCAACAAAGCTAAATGGAGTTGGAGATCTGAAGAACATTTTGACATCAGACATAGAGGTGCAGTTTGGAGTTTGACCAGCTGGCTTTTGGTCTTGTTTTGGTCCAGCATTTCATCATTGTGCTCCCTTCCCTACATTTTGGAATGATATTGTATATCCTGTGCCATTATTTGTTGGAAGTATGTTATACAGTTTTTGATGTTATAGGGGGTTACAGTTGAGAGACTGCATGAATCTCAGAAGAGACTTTGAACATTGGACTTTAAACACTATTGATACTGTGGTAGAATATGGGGACTTTTGAAGTTGGACTAAATGTATTTTATTTTGTATTATGATACTGTTAAAAGCTTATAGGAGCCAGGGAGTAGAATGTGGTAGTTTGACGGAACTGGCCCCCATAAGCTCATAGTGAGTGGCACTAATAGGAGGTGTGGCTTTGTTGGAGTAGATATGGCCTTGGACCTTGCTAGAGGAAGTATGTCACTGTAAGCGTGGGCTTTAAGGTTTCCTATGCCTGTTTTGCTCAGCATCTGAGTCCATTTCCTGTTGTCTTCTGAGCAAGATATAGCCATCACCATGTCTGCCTGCAGGCCGCCACGCTCTCCACAATGATGGCAATGGACTGAACTTCTGACCCTGTAAGCAAACCACTCCAATGGAATGTTTTCATTATAAGAGTTGCCATGCCTTGTCACAGCAATAGAAGCCCTGACTGACATAGGCTTCCACCTGAGAACTTGTGGAACCATTCCTCCCCACTCTATAGAGGAGCCCAACTGTAAGACAACTGTGCTTTTATGGACTTAACATGGCAACTGTGTGGTGCTGTGGGTGCTGGTGGGGGTCACAGAAAGCAAACTACAGATAATCTGTGATGTGAGCAAGAGTTAATGAGAAGATATTTACATTCTAAAAATATTCAGAGAGTTCCTAAATATTCCTGTACATACACGGAGTGTGTGTATAGTTGCCCTTTATAAAAGGATGTTTTCTTACATCCAAGTTGTAATAGGGAAATCAAAACAAAGTTCCAGATTTTAACACAAAGGAAACAAGAAATCTGAAATAGCAACATCCCTCTTGGAATCCGCTCATCCACTTGGTTTTATATGGTTGCATTGGATTTGGCTGTGGGGCTTGCGGAAGACTGTTTTATTTGTCTTGACCAACTCTACTGCATGGCTCCTGTTGCTTGTTCTGTCCTCTATTTGCTTGATTATAAAATCCACAAACTCACATCTTGAAGAATGATTCTTTCCAACACAGTAAGGGGATGCACTGACTTTGAAATTATACTAAACTTTTTGAACTTTCTCAACATTTTTGGAAACTGCACTCACCATATAAAGGGGTAATTTGAGATATAACTCAAACCAGGAAGAGTTCAAATTTAGGAGAGATTTGCCTTAAATCTTTCTGGTAAGGCTTCCTAAGGGACATGTAGAATTCAACCTGTTAGCTGGTCCTTGACAGGAACTGGAATTCTGAGCAACTTTGGAGTACACTGAAGACATGGTGTGACTGGATCTTGTTCTAACCCGGCAGTGAGCACCACATGTTACTTGTGGTATGCATGTGGTACGTGTTGTGTACAGGCAGATGTGTGTCTGCCTATGTAGGCAGATGAGTAGACCTGAAGATGGTGACCAAAAATTGACCTTGGGCAGCCTCCTCAATTGCTTGCCACCTACTTTTTGAGACCATGTATCTCACTGAACCCTGGAGCTCACCAGTTTAATTAAGATAGCTGGTCAGGGAGCTTCCAGAATTCTACTTGTGTTTATCCCCAGTTAGCACCAGGGGGATCATGCAGACATGTGACTACCACCCCAGGCTTCTTACAGACTTTGTGCTTGTGCGGCACCATGCTTAACTTCCTGATGAAGCACATGATATTGCAAGTGTTTTCATACAAATAACAAACCTACTAACGATTCCATGTATTCACGCATGTTCTGGATGCTTTGAAGATAGACTTTTGATCCAGAAGTGATAAATCTTTGTAGGCATTAAAGAATTTTCACTTCTTGTTAGGAATCGGGTTCCTGTCTTAAAGGCAGAAATTTTGACAGTTTAGATGGCTGCATTATAAACTGTCCCTCTATATGTGCTGGGAATCAAATCTCTAATTCTTTTGGTCCTGTGGATTCCATTGATTCTTTAATATGAATATACCTATAAAATTATATGAATTATATGAAACATGTTTGTTTTTGTTCAGAGTTGAGATAAAAAAGAACAATTTTATTATTTCTAATCCTCAAATCATGGAGCTCTTGTGCTCTGCCTTCCCCCCTTCCCTTCCTTAAGCTTGTTAGTTGCAGGAAATCCATGGATATTTGGCATCTTCCAAACTTGCACTATGTGAGTATAGGCTCACTGACCATGGTGACACAAGCCTGTAATCCTAGCTATTAGGAAGGCTTAGGGAAGAAAAAAACACCACCAAATCTCACCTGAGCTACAGAGCAAATTCTAGCCCCAAGTGCACAGATTAATAAGATCACAAATTAATATCTCAAATAAAAGGTCGGGTAAAAAGACTAGGGATATAACCCAGTGGTGTAATGTTTGCTGTTGTCTGAGGTTTCTGTACTGTGATTTCCCAGCCATTTAGTCCCAAGAAAATCACACAGAGGTCTACATTAACTATAAACCAATTGTCCCATTAGCTCAGGCTTTGTATTAACTCTTATAAAGTATATTAGCCCATTATTCTTGTCTATGTTAGCCACATGGCTCAGTACCTTTTTCAGTGAGGCAGTCACATCTTGCTTCTTCTGTGGCTGGTCAGGACTGCAGAGGAATGGGGTTCCTTTTTCCCAGAATTCTCCTGTTCTCCTTGACCCACCTCTACTTCCTGTATGGTTGTCCTGCCTATACTTCCTGCCTGGCTACTGGCCAATCAGTGTTTATTTAAGATATAATTGACAGGATACAGACCATTCTTCCACACCAGTTTGCCTACCATGCATGAGGCCTTATGTATGAAACAGTATAAAACAAAAAAAGAAAAAAGATACTGAACCCATAAAATGAGCTTTATAAATATTTGCTGAATGAATACTCATAGCAATGTTAATTACTTTTATCATTATAATGTCAGCATAATGGGTGAATATTCATTTCCAAGTACTTTGAACACATACACACTCACATACAGTCTTATGTTACAAGAGAGGAAACTTTTGTAATGGTAAATTTTTTTTGAAGAAGGCATCAGTTTGGCACTCTCATTAATTACAGGAAGCACTCTCAAATGTGTGCTTTGCAGTGGAATCTGCATGTTGGCATTCAAGAAGTATGAGGATGGCAACATCAAATGTTTGTTTCTTACTCATTTGACTGGACTGGCAGAGTGTCAGTGAGACATTTCCTCCCATTGTTTTGCATTAAAAAAAGGCAATGAACAACTCTTGGCAATGGAGAAGACACTTTTGAGTATGTTAGTTTCTAAGCCAAGTGCCTCATTTCCCTCTGGTAAGGGCTTTTAAAACATTTTTCTAGGTTTATAATTAAAATATAGTTGCATCAGTTCCCCCTTTTCTCTTCTGCCTCCAAACCCTCCCAGGTACCCACAGCCCCCACACTGATATTAACTCATGCATATACATATTTAAATATAACCTGAAGAGTCTGTTCAGTGATGCTTGCATGCGTATGTTTTTAGAGTTGAAGTTTTGATCATTTTATAATCCCTTGACATCTTTACCATGGTGGAAATAAGCTGAGAGATAGTCATGGATTCTGTCCTTTTCGGACAGAATGTTTGTCCATTAAGGTGCTGGTGTGCGGCGAAGGACAAAATCATGGCTGGAACATGACGTTTTGGGGGAGATCACTTTGAAAGGAAACACCTTGGGCTCTGGACCTCAAGTTCATATTGGCTCATTGGTGACCTGGTTCTCATCATTTTGTGCTAAGAATCAGTGAATTTTTTTAAAGATTTATTTTTAAGTTTTTAAAATATTTTATAATTTACATATTTTATGTATATGGCATATGACTCCTCTGTCTTTATGTGTATCTGCATTCCAGAAGAGGGCATTGGATACTATTATAGATGGTTTTGAGCTGCTTTTCAGTTGTTATATGGTTCCAGAGCTTCTAATCACTGAGTCTTTTTTTTCAGAATCCAAGATTTATTAATATTTATTTTATATGTGTAGAATGTTTTTTGCCTGCATGTATGTCTGTGCACCACATTGTTGCAGTATCATCAGAGGCAAGAAAGACGACATTGGAACTGGAGTTATGGAGATTTGTTAGCCACCATGTGGGTGCTGGGACTCAAGCCCACAGCATCTGGAACAGCTCTTAAAAGCTGTTCCATCTCTCCAGCCCTGGTTCTGTATTCTTAACAACTACCCTGTTGCCAAGGGTATTCTGCACATCTCAAAATACCAACTGAAGAAGCTGAAGGTGATCCTTCTGGATATTCCACTTCTGTTTAGGCTGCCATGATGTAGTCCCAGTGTAGACTTTGGAGCTAGGAGTCTAGTCTAGCTTCATAATACACTACCAGGGAAGTAGCTTAGCTCCTTACACCTTGAGAATCACTTCAAGACCTTGGAAGAACTAAATGTCTTCACACATGTAAACTGCTTGGAACAGTGTCAGCCACATGATGACAACCATGTGAGTGTGAATTCAAACTATGGATGCCAGTTTTGAACATTTGCTTCCTTTCTATCCGCTCCAGGGCTGCTGTGCAGCAATTTCTTTTAAGATAAAAAAATAAATAAATAATAAAATAAAATAAAACAAAAACAACAACAACAAAAATCCATCATGAAGAGAAGCTTATTAAAATTCAAGATGTTCTAAAGGGAGACTCCTCAAGACTCAGGAACAAAACAATTCAAAGAACTCCAGGAAGTCCCTGAAACTCACCAGGTAACCTAGCTTCCTCATTAAGGCCTTATATAAGCAGTAAGGCCTGCTAGACTCCCAGACCAGCAGCACTGCCTAGAAGAGAAAATCTGAGCTGCAATGTGGCCCATGCTGGGATGGGCTTTCTGTGATTCAGCTGTCTTTGAGCCTTTCCTGCTTCTGTAGGAAACTGTCCTCTCACACTTCCTTAGGTAGCCCCAGTAAAATTCACTGGTACATCAAGCTGGGTTTGGTGGTATCCTTACTTTGATCTATCACTGACTCTTTATCTGGGTTGGGAAGGCATCTGTTCATTCTTCCTGGGAGCGGTGGCGTATACTATCTTTGGCAAGCCTGTTTCTGAAGAATCAGAATGTTATCTACTTAGAAGTGTGAGAATTTGAAGACACTGGTGATTTTTGCTCTGTCATGAACATATCTCCACCTAAAGAGTGAGACCATTGTACTATGAATGTGTGTGTAATTCATATAACCTAAAGATGGAGATCCTGAAGAGCAGGCTGTTGGAATAGAGCTCCAGACAGAGTTTATGTGATCTGGTCTATATTCAAATTTGGAAGTGTTTTGCTTAAAAAATTAACAGAATAGGAAGGAAAGCTCTTCCTCCCTTCCTTCCTTCCTTCCTTCCTTCCTTCCTTCCTTCCTTC
>LOEQ01005252.1:0-20068 GCA_001685075.1 Bramus lutescens
GGGGAGCAGGAGGGGATTGGGAGAAGGGAAGGAAGTGTAAATAATTGAATGGAACAATAAAAATTAAAAAAAAAGAAACATAAAAAAGAGTGTGTGCTGTTCTCGCAAATGATCCATGCTTGCTTCTAAGCACCAACACTGCGTAGCTCAGAATAGCCTATAACTCAACTCCAGGAGAAACACGATGCCTCTGGCCTTCAGAAGCACCTTCACACGTGCACACACCTACACACACACACACACACATACATATAATTTTAAAAATGAAAAAAATCATTGTGGATGAAGTTGGGGAACTGTCAATAAATAAAACAGAGGTTGATAGCCAAGAGTGGGTAAAGTGCATACCTTGCAAATATAGACTTGAGTTTAATCCCTAGAGCCCAGGTACATGTATGATGGTGCACACATGTGGATACACACACACAAAAATATTCGCAAATCGAATTGGGAGACATGTGAATCCATTTGGCAATATCTAAGTTTAAAATAAGCATGCATTCTGGTCATCGCATTACCAAGGATGTCCACGATGCTCAACTAAATGAATGATCAGTTAATCATAGAATGAAATATTAGGATGTCACCAAAAAGAATCTAAAATCTATGACTAGGGAGATGGCTCAGTGGTTAAAATACCTGCCATGCAAGCAAGAAGACAGAAGGAGTTTAGACCCCAGAATCTATATGATAACTAGATAGGCACTGCAGGCCACCTGTCGGCCAAGCATTTGAAGGGGTCAGACAGGGAGAAGCAGGTTTCCTAGCCAGACAAGCCGGACAGCAAGCTCTGGGTTCAATAAAATGGCCCTGCCTACATACATGAGACAGAGAGCAACCGAGAAATACTCCCAAAATCAGCCCTGACCCTACTTATATACACATATGCACACATATATATACACACATCAGTATACACGTTGTGTGTCACACACATTTGAACACACACAAGAAAAAAAATGGCATCAATCTAAATGTGCCCCCCAAAAGGAAAACAAAGATGTTTTAAGTGAACCAAACAGAAAACATATCCAAGGTTAAGCTCAATGACAGAGTTCTTGTTTCACATGCACCAAGCCCTAGAATTCAAGACCCCCCCACACACAGAGTTAAAAAGCATTTATAGCATGACTCTGTGTGAATTGTTTAATCCACAGGTTTTTAACATATGCTGCATACTGACAAAATTCAGGACACACTGTCCCGAAATCCAGCCAACAGGAGAAACAGAAGGTGCTGGCTGACCGTTCCTGCTCTTGCCCCACATAGAAAGCCATAAATAAATGACCTGTCCTTGCTCCAAAATGGGTCAAGTGACATTCATTCCAGAGGTGCCTTCCCTAGAGGAACGCAGCCTCTTTCCGCATGAAGACACAGGGGTATCTAGAACGATCTGACCCACAGGCTTTGCTAAGTTCCTTCCTGCCACCTCGACAGAGCATGCCTTTCCTCTTCACTCACTCTTAACCAGGCCCTTCAACACTTCCCCTGTTCTTGGTGTCTTTGTTCCTAAAGGTTCTTGTCACATAAGACTTACACTAAATAGACTAGTCACTTTTGCCCATGGCTACTTGGGTCTTAGCCACAACCAGTGAGTAAGGACAGAAACCTTTTATGTCCCACAGTAAGCATGGGAATGTGTTGGAATTTATGGAAAGGGAACAGCACTTCTTGAGAAAAGAAAATAGAGCACTTTGAATTCGACCTTAAAAGATTCTATATTGTAGGACAGGGAAGCAGAGGGCAGAGTAGAGGAGGGGATATAGGGAAGAACAAGCAACACTAAAGACCTTTAGAAGAAGATATATGGGAACCCATTACTGTAGGAGCTAAAATACACACACACACACACACACACACACACACACTTAAATGTGTGCATAAGTTTAAATGGAGGTACCCTGAAATAGTACAGCAATGCCTCTACTAAACACCAGAGGCTAACAGATAAAAAGCCCAGTGCCAGGAATGGGTAAATTCTTTGGTAGTAATTGACCACTGGGGTCTTAGAGACNCACACACACACACACACACACACACACTTAAATGTGTGCATAAGTTTAAATGGAGGTACCCTGAAATAGTACAGCAATGCCTCTACTAAACACCAGAGGCTAACAGATAAAAAGCCCAGTGCCAGGAATGGGTAAATTCTTTGGTAGTAATTGACCACTGGGGTCTTAGAGACNCCCCCCCCCCAATGTTACAGACCATCGCCATTGCTCTTGATTACCCTTCAGAACTTGACAGACCTTACTGGTGAAGACACCACATAGAACACACTGAGTTGAGTCATAGAACATGAGATCAATCTGGTGCAGACCAGGAAGCTTCTTCCTTACTGACTAGTATTCAGAGCACTGGAAGATGCTATACATGCCATGGAGGAGAAAACCAATCATCAATCATACCTAACCTTGAAACCTGGGAGTTACAACAATGACTGACCTGACAAGACAAGCCCATAGGGGCAATAGCGGCATGAACATCATGGGACTAACCAACCACTCTCTGTCTGAACTTAAATACAACTCCACAAGATGAAACCCATACCTGGCACCAAGAGTGTATACCTGGACAGGACATGGGACCTTGGGGAGAATCTATACTATTATGCTGCAAAATGAACACAGCATTAAGTGGACTCATAATGATGTATCATTATACCCACAGATCAATGCATTGCTCAGCCTTCATCTGAGAAGTTTCTGTTTTCAGTGATTAATACAGAAACCCACAACTGGCCAAAGTGCTGAGAATGAGAAACTACAGAATGCTCAGCCCTAAATGGAACATGTACACCACATATATCCCTCCCAAGGCTCAGGGATCATTTCAGTAGAGGGAGCAGGAAAGAGTCCAAAAGCCAGAAGATGTAGATGCCAACAACAAAACATCTCCTGGACAGAGCAGGGAAGAAACACATAGGAACATACAACAATGGCAATAGCATGCACAAAATCTGTGTACAACTGAGCCATATCAAATTCCAACACAGAGAAAGGAGCAGGGCACACAATACCACCCTGGCTATGGGGCAAACGGCAATTGTCAGCTGCTAGGAGATAGGCACGTTTCTCTAAGAGCATAACCCCTTCTAAAATGACCACACTCCAGTAGAAGACCACACATCCAAGAATATTTGGGCAGCATGAAATATTCTCAAAGGGTAAAATATGGTTGAAAAGGATGGGAAAGGAAGGGAGGGGAGAAAAATGCATAGCTCAAAAGAAATCAATAAAAGACTATGCATAAAAAGGGTAATATATACATATGTGTGTATACACAAATATATTTGTACACACATATATGTATATATATGTGTGTGTGTACATACATATATGTGTACACACACAAAAGTTGGATGAGTAGGAAGGTGCGGGAGATCTGGAAAGCGTTGGGGGAGGGCACATCATACCAAACTGGAACCTCCCAAAGAACTCATTACACAAAGACATATGCACTCTATTCTGTTAAGGAATCCCATGCCTTTACCATGAACCAATGTTGCTTTGATAATTTTAAACTATAAACAATAGTTATAGTGTAAGATATATAGTTACATTCATAGTTTAATTCTACAAATTTTCAATAGCAGCTAAAGGAAACATTACCACTTCTTTGCACTTTTGCCAATTATACACCCGTTGAAGTGGAAAGAACACCAAAAGATCAGGATTTAAAGCGTAGTTACTCAGCCACACACTGTCATTTTGTCAACTTAGTCCACTGTAAGCCAACCTCTTCATCTGTTAAGAACAGGAACTATGGGGAAGATTAAATGAGATGAATTGATTTAAGCAAAGAATATACGCCAATCAATTCTCCATACACATTAGATCTTTAGCAAACACTCTTTTTTTTCTTTTTTGTGATTATTAGAGTGCAGAAAATGCAGTAATTGCATGGGCATAGCAGTACAAATGCTAAGCCAGCACCCAGGAAGCAGAGGTCAAAGTATCAGAAGTTCAAGATCATGGATGGCCACACAGCAAGTTCAAGGCCACATGGTAACCACATCCCTTGCTTTCCAAGTTCAACTTTGTCAGTGTAGCTGCTAAGTGAAAGCACCAAGAAGTCCAAGACCTTAAACAGCACATATCCTAAGGATGCCTCTTTCTGGCATCTCTGTCTAGGTAAGTGGCTCTTTCATCTCCTAGTAGTTTAAGCCCCAAAAGAACAAGTGTCATAGTTTGCTTTCTCCACCCTTCAGAAGTACACACAACTAAAGACCATCCTTTCTCTCCAATAGGGCACCATCTTTTCCTTGTTCTATCTACTGTGCTGTTTTTAAAAGGTCAAGTAGATTTTCCACACATTCCAACAGATGCCCCCTGAAGAAACTGTCAATACGAACTTATCTGCAAAGATCTACATACACGCTGTGTGTATGTTGAGTCTAGCCACAGCATGCTGCATTTGCTGCTCTCTTCCCTGGGACACTGCCTGGGTTGAGGTGTGGAGGTCTTCTTCCTTTGATAGAGTTAGCATTTAGTAATTTAAAGGGCAGAACATGTCCATCCAAGCTGAAGGAACTCCTCCTGGTTCACTACTATTAATATCCATTTTCTTCTTTAGTTCAGGCAAAAGAACAGAGATGCTTTTATTCTCCCATAATTTCCTGTACCTGATACATGGCTAAGCCATCACAGTTTTGTGTATTGGATTAATGTATTTATGGTTGCCAATAAGCAACTCTAAAAAGAACCCCCACCTCCTGCCAGTTGCTTTCAGAAAGATAAGAATACTTCATCAATAAAAGCTAGGGACTGATTTATCCACTTCAGGATTCTTAGTGTTTAAACCTAAAAGTAGGTGGAAAATATATATGAAAATAGATGAGCTCCAGCTTAAATGCCAATCAGTATGTTCATTCTGCTATTAATACAGAATTTGATTGAAAATGCCTTATTAAACCTATTAGAATATAATAGAGCCATCCAACTGGTTGAAAAACAGTCAAGAGTGTCTTCCAGAATTCTAAGAACTACAACTTTCAATGCAGGTAGATTTCAGTGAAGCAGTCTTTGGACTGCCTCTGAATCACAGTAGAGGAGGGACATTATCAAGGGTCCCCCATTTCCAATGACTCACCTCCCCTTTCCATCCACCACCTCAGTTCCTTCTGACTCCTGCACTGCTGTGAATCACACAGAGCTGAGCCTCGAACATCACATTTGCACATTTGTGAACGTTATAGTGAAAATCCAAAAAACAGACCAGAAAGCTTTGGATCAAGATCGCAACCATTATTTTGGGGGTAATTACAGAATTAGAAACTTGTTGACGCAAGGTCCAAGAATGTAACCGTGTGAGGAGAGCTCTGAGTGCTTGTGAGAAAACGCCAAGAAAACAAGATTTGAGTCTTGTGAGCTTAGTGTCTTCAGGACATATAACTGTTCCTGGAATGAGCTCACCTGCCCTTCCCAGGTGTAGCAGAGAGGAGTGAGTTTGCTTCAACTGTTGGTATTCATATGCAAAAACATGTTCTTGCCAGGTGCAGCTTGTCCTAGTGGTTATAGACAACTTGAACTCCTGAGAACTTAATTCAGGTAACCTTTCTTAACCCTCAGGGGATGAACTGTCTGATGTTCTGAATAAAGCTGGATATTGCATGAGACTTTAGTTCACCTCATTCTTGGGCCCAGCTCTCCCAGGTTCACGCCACCAACTAGAGAGGTGACAGAAATGATTCACATTCTTTATTTGCTTCTTACTTTGCTATTTTCTTGAATAAACACGTCACATCTTACTTGAAAATATCATTTTATCAACTTTCTAATATGATCTTTGCCCATAAGAAACAAAAACTAGAAACGAGACTTAAATCTAGACACGGTGGGAAATACCTATAATTCTAGCACTTGAGAAGGGGAGGCAGGGAAACCCAGGAATTCAAGGTCATCCTCAACTGACTAGCAAGTTCAAGGCCAACCTCAGCTCGTGAGACTCTTGCCTCAAAAGCCAAAGAGGTGTAGGGGGCAGGTAGGAGGAGAGATTATTTCATAGACAAAAAACAAAATATTTCAACATGCTTAAGAAAAATTTAGAATGTAAAATACCATTTTATCACTTGTTAATAAACAACACTACTTCAAATTTCTCATCACAGGGGAAATCTTTTGTCTTACTTATGAAAGTTATTTATATAACCCTGAAATTCTGACCTAAATTTTTATTAAATTCAAACTGGTTCACCTTTGGGTCACCTTCACCTAACTTAGTCAGAACATTACATAATACAGAAAGCAATTCTGGAATTTTGATAAATTCAAAAAAAAAAAAACCACGGTCTCTGAGCAAACAATTATCAGTTGCAAAATTATAATCTGGTGATTTGATAGCAGCCCCCAGGCCATCGACGCTGGGGTCACCATCATGCCAAAGACGTGCCATGTTAAATAAACAAGCTGCATCCAAAGGGACAGAAAGTGCTGTGTAACATCCAGGAGATGGGCAAGCTTCGCCAGGACTCCAGCTCTCTCTGCCCTCGACCATCGGAACATTCCAGACAAGAAGGAACAACATTCAGAACCATTCGTTGTCCCTGTGGCTGCTTCCCGGAGGGCCTAGTCTCAGGGCAATTATGTCCCTTGCTATTTTGAACTTCTGCAACAGCCTCATTACTCCCGTCACTGCTAAATGCTATAACCACAGTTCTGTCCCCTCCAGCCGGAGCAAGGGCAACTGAGACATCAGAGTCTAACACCATCTAAACATCCAAAAGTCATGTTAGGTACATCCTTCCTAAATCTCAGAAAACGTTTGCTCTTGGCAAGGCAGTGATAGTCTAATGGTAGAAGAAATTTCTGGTGACAGCCCAGAAGCATCAGTGGTCTTTAGAACTCAGTCACCACCACTGGTCACTTACAAGTCTGCCCCTTGGGTTAACAGCAGACCAGAAGGACTCTGTTTCTAAATACCCAGGGCATGATCAAAACCAAACAGCGAGATCAGTGTGACTGAACACACACCTAACAAGTATAGCCTTCCTATGTGCTCGCAAAGCGGGGAACCAGGGCTTCAGGCTCAAACCACGCTTGGCACGGTGACTCATCCAGGGCAGCTGCAAGCAAGGTCACATTGGCCATCAGCTGCCAGAAGTAGACATGGTTCAACAGAGCTGTGCCAACAAGTGATGATTACTGCGTTTGAACCAACGTATTCGCCGGTGCTGATTTCTCTAGCTACCCAAGAGATAGAAGTGGAATCCCAAAACCAAACCAATTTTAGTCACAGAGTCCCTATTCTGACCCACACTGTGCCCTGGACCTGCCTGACAACAAAAGGCCAGGTCTTCTCCCCATCAGTTACCACGCTTTTATCCAGAATGGGGAATTACTCAGGAAGCTGAATCAAGCATCTATTACCGCTGCAGCCATCATCATATCCATGGGCAAATCAGCTGCAAAGCAGCTTATCTTTGGAGATCAGCTGTCTTCCAGTTCAAAATGTACTTTTTAAAACACAGTTGTCTGCTTTCTATTCTGTAAGCAAGGATGATGAGGCTTAAATCAATCTAACGGTTTCTCCATATGCCCATGTCCACATGTGCAGGACCTATGATACCAAGTGCTCATAGTAATTGTTTTTGAGAAGAAACCCTTGCTTGAATTTTTATATCAATCAAGAGCCCATTCCAACTTGTCAGATCCCGAGACTGTCCTCCATTTGGCATTGCACCTGAGACACAGAAACATCAAAACTCTTTCCTGGAGAATAAAAACCCCAATTCCCTTCTACTGCTCACACCGCCTGTCGGGCTGGGGGTCTATTTCAAACACGCTTTTCTTCCCCTTGATGTGAAGGACTCTTCAGAAGAATACTTGTTCTTCACTTCTGCTGAGGTCCCTGAAAGGAAGGAACAGGGACAGAAGCTGCCGTAGGACACAGGAAGTCCCCTTGGCTGAGAAGTCACAGCACACATTGCTGCTTGATGTTCGGGGTACGCTTTCTCAAACATATCACAGTCCAAACAGGGATCTGCCCTGTGAAGTCTAGCCTGTAAGTTTAGGGGTGCACACAGGGAATCCTCGCACTTGGGAGGCTGAAGCAGGATTGAAGGTCAGCCTGAACTAGAACATAGAAAGAGTCAGTCAAAATCGCCAAAGTAGATAGATAGAAAGATAAATAAATAATCTGTTGTAGTCGTCATTGAATTGCTGTGTTTTAAGTGCATCTATCTCCTTATGCCCTGGTAATATGTTCCTTGAAATAGGTTTATTTCTTTACATTTCTTCACTGTTTCATTTTTCCTTAACACTTGTTATCTAATATTTTATATGCATATAAAGTATTTTATATGCATATGAAATTCTTTATATACATATAAATATACATAATTTTATGTTTATGAATATGTATATCACACACAGAGACATCCAATCTCTTACTCACTTTTACTCTCCGTCTCTATATCCCTTCAGTAATTTCTTTCTGGGAACACTCTCACAGACACATCCAGAAATGTGTTGTACTAGCATCCTGGGCATTTCTCACTCTAATCAGATTTACAATCAATATGAACAAGCACACACAATATTAACAGTTTATCCAAGCAATAAACATGCAGTGTGCTGCAATAACCTGCATGCCTGCCTTGTAAGTGAAGAACAGTTGTGCTGAACGTTCCTATACACAATAGCAAGTATGGAGTAAGAATGTCCAAGGTAGGACTGTTAAGTTTTTTCCCTCCAGCCACAGTCAAGTCAATAGTGATATCATCAGTCTTGCTGCGTGGAGGCTCAAGTGGAGAGAAACAGAATGACGGGACTATGAGTTACAAGGACCAGAAGTGAGGCATGGGGCTGGCTACTGAACATCACCAGGAAAACAAGGACTCATCCAAATCGAAAGTCTGAGAATTCATAAAAATACAGGCACTGAACCAGTCAACAATGGCCAAAAGTAAACACAAATAACGGTCAGCCAATAATTGCATTCAAAACTGTAGGCTAGAGATAGTTCAGTCTGCAACGTTTGTCTTGCAAGCACAAGGACCTGAACTCCATCCCCAGAACCCAGAAAGAGAAAGCCAGGCACTGTAGCATGTGGTTGTTTTCCCAACACTAGATGGGTAAGACAGGTAGATACCTAGGGGTCACTGACCAGGCAGCCTTGGCTAGTTGACAAACTCCCGGCCTCCGAGAGACTCTGTTGCAAACAATAAGGCAGGCAACACCTATAAAATGACACGAAGGTGGTCCTCTGGCCCCCTCATGCATATGTGCACCAGTACATGCACAAACATACATGGGTACAGTCTAGGCTACCCATATAACTGGAGTTATCCAGCTACAAACACATGCCACCACATGGACAACTTTGAAAACAACATGCTAAGTGAAAGAGAACAGACAAAATGCTACATAAAATTCCATTCATGTGAAATTTCTACAATAGGGAGTCTATTGAGACAAAAGAAGGCAGATTAAAAGTTACCAGGTCTTGGGATGAGAATCCTCTACATTCAGGGAAACAAGCAAACAAAGAACACGAGGGATAAAGAAAAAGTTGAGAAAGTATGTTTCTGCGATGGATGTACGCAGCATTGTGAACACATGTAATACCAGTGCGCCTCAGAAATTAAAGGGATGAAAACGGCAAGCTGTTATATTTACACCACTCAGAAAATAGCCATCAGTAACAGAAAGGGATGGAAGGAAGAAAGAATGCTTAGAACGGTACCTCAGACATAATGACACAGAGTCTTAAAATGCTGTTAATTAACAAAATCCCAGACTGAAGAGATGCTTCAGCTGTTAAGATCATTTGCAACCCTTGCCCAGGAGTGGAGTTCAGTTCCCCAAACTCATTCCAGGCGAATCACAACTGCCTGCAGGGAATCCATTGCTCTCTTCTGGCTTCTGTAGGTTCGTGTACATGTGTGCATGATGCACAGACATACACATACGATAAATAAATATAAAACGTTTTTTAAAAAATTTAAATCCCTCCAGGTACCTTGCCGACTACACTGAAACAGCGTTATTTGGTCCCCATCTGTTGGCCCCTTCCTATTCTCTTTTCATATGTTCCAACTCCGTAGGTGTCTAGCAACCATTGTCTTTATATCCCTAGGTATAGTACTTCTCAAACCCTGCCGCTTCCGTCTTCATCGGCCTGAGCGTTTCCATGAACTTTAAAGGCTGAGAACTCAGTGCCCAGGAGGAAGCGTAACACGCAGGCCCTTGCTCAGTCGGAGCCTCCAGCAGATATCAACAGCCCAAATCCTGCAGCTCGCTGGGAGGATTACACACACTACACTCCCCCTCTTCCACGTTCAAATGAAAGACTCAGACTTGAATCGACCTGCACCACCTCAAAAGTTAGAATTGCCCAACATCTCAACGCAAACCTTTTTACAACGGTGGCAAGTTCGGTTTCTTAAACATTGGCTAGCAGAACAGATTCCACAGCCAGTTTATTCCTTTTGTAGGTTTTCTGCCCATAACTGTAAAAGTAGCTGCCTCTGATGAAAAGCCCATAAATGTAAAGGTAGCTGCCTCTGATGAAAAGCCCATAAATGTAAAGGTAGCTGCCTCTGATGAAAAGCCACTCCTTGGGGTAGAACACTATATGAGAAATCGATTCATGATCATCTGAGCAGTTACTGAGTTTCTTTAAAGTCTAAACTCATTAAAGTATTGTACATATTAATTGGTAGGTTACTGTAGAAGTGCTCTAGGCTACAGCAAAGAAAAAGATGCTCAAATGACTTACATAAGAAAATAAGAAAGAATTTCTTATACCACAGAATAGAATATTAGGAAGGCAGTCAGATGTTAGTTTATATAACACTTCAAGAACTCATTAAAATCCAACTTTTGGTGGTGGGGGGATGGCTCAGCAGTAAACAGGACGTACTGCACTTGCAGAGGGGGCCTGGACTCAGTTCCCAGCACCCACATGGTGACTCACGACCTCCGCCAATTCCAGTCAGTTCTACGGAACCTGATTGCTTCCTCTGGCCTGCACAGGCACAGCACACACGTGTCACATATCCATACATGTGGGCAACACACAGAAAAAATAAATGTAAATAAAACGTTTTTTAAAACTCCATTCTTCCATTTTTCTATTATAGTCAGCAAATTACCAGAAAGGCTGAAGCAGATCTGCATATCTTAGCTTCAGTTTATTTCATTGCACTGTTTGTAAGAGGAAAGAAACTCCCTCTCTCCCTCCTTCTCTCTCTCCCTCCCTCCCTCTCCTCTCCTCTCCTCTCCTCTTCTCTCTCTCTCTCTCTCTCTCTCTCTCTCCAACAGGAGACAGAATTGGTTTCTTTGAGACAGGATTTCTCTTGCTTTGTAGACCAGGCTGGCCTGGAATTCACAGAGATCTGCTTGCCTCTGCCTCCCAAGTGCTGGGATTAAAGAAGAAAACGTCTCAAGCACCAACATTTCCTGCCTAATTGCCTCACTACACCAACCATCATCAGGAAGCAAGAATAATCAAGCTGATCACAATTTCAAGGATTGGGCAATTAACCCACCCTTCCCTGGAACAGGACCAGTTCATTGGGGCTCTGTTAGGAAATGAGATGCAGTGAATGCCTCATTGTCATTAAGAAAATACACCAGCGAAACATGTAAATCCAGATAAAATTTGAGAAGTTATTCAAATGGTTTGGCTTTTCAACTCCAACTAAATAAATACATTTGATATCTCAAAGGATAATCCCAGGATTTATGCCAGTCTGCAAACTATTCATAATGGATATAAGGCCAGAAGAGCAGATTTATTCAGAGGTATAAATAACTTCGAACAACTCAGAATCTTTTCTAACAATTCTATATATGCTTGATTAGGTAAAAACTGGGGTGCAGAATATGGTTGTGTATACCTTTATTCTCAACATTTGGGAGGCAGAGGCAGTCAGATCACTGAGTCTGAGGTCTCCCTGAACTACATGGTGAGATTCTGTCTCAAGAAAAAAAAAATGAAGCTTGCAGTTTTATGTCTTGATTTCATATCTTTAATAATCAATTTTAATTTTACTATGCAAAAATATCAGTCTGTTGTGGACTAGAAATTTAAAGTATTAAAACACTTACCAGAAGCCGATTAAAAACATGTTAAGTCCTTCCCTGGTGTAAACAACACGGTCCTGAGGGTGACCAAAATGTCACTTTGCTGAGGAGCAGATTCAGGGTCTATAGTTTATCCTTCAAATGAGAAGTACCGTCTATACTAGCGTTTTATCTCATGGATATGGAAACTGTGCTTAGACGACCTCCCATCTCATTATTTTTGATTTTTAGCTATCGGGTCATATTAACCCCTGCACATCTCCCGAGTAAAAGACCAGATTATCTTTGTCAGTTATTGCAAGTCAGTCAAATTCTCCACACATCTGCTTCTGTGAACTCAGTGGACTTTAAGTGACCTTTCAAACCACCCACTTCAGAGACAACATGACCTTGAAATTTATCTAAATTGGGATCCTGGAGGGGATTATCAACATATATTCTTCCTCTGAAAGGAAGACCCTCCTCCCTGAGAGTACTAGCCAAGCAGAAGGTGGGGAACAAGGGACTCAAAGGGGACATAGCTTCATGTTAGAACATTTGCTCAATGTGCATGAGGTCCCTTGTTCAAGCCTCAACACAAGGCAAAAGCCCTTCTGAGCTTTACTGATAACATTGTTAGACTGTGCTGCTTCTCTTTACTCTTATTATGGTCCGCTCTCTGAGTGATCTTTAAGTATTCCATCTTAGGAATACACTGGGTCTGGGGAGATGGCTTAGCGGTTAAGAACACACACTGTTCTTGCACAGGACATGAGTTTAGTCCCCACATTAGACAGCTCACAACTGCTGGTAACTGCAGCTCCAGATCTGATGCGCCCTGACCTCCTCATACACAGACATACACATGTACACATAAGTAAATAATAATTCAGACATATTTAAAAAATAAAAAAGAATACACGATCAAACATGTGCCCTACTTCACTGTAAGAAGATCTATTCATGTGCTCAGCACATGTGTTCAGCTCCAGGCCTCCTTGAAGGAGTCTCCTTTTCACCCTCAACAAACACAGGAAAGATAAGTGACTTCACCCCTACACAGCTTTAAAACTCTGCCACATAAACCACCAGCCAGTCACATGCGCCCTCTGGCATCAGTCCCCACAAGGAACGAAATTTAAGCAGACAGAAAATGAGACAAAACCTTTTAAACAATGCAGCACACACTATCAACAAGTAGGACGTCTAGCTTGGCTCACAAGGCAAATCTCTCTTTTTTCCTGAAGCCGCCAGTTGGGATGTCTTTTTGGATTCGTACGATGATGTTTCCAGTTTCTCTTTCTGCATGTGATTGTTTATTCGCGAAATCCTGAACGCTGAGCTCCCTCCAACACTAGAAACTATTTGGGTAGGCTGCCATGTTCATAATCATAAGGCCTCCAGCTTCCCAGATTACACAAAACCCATCTCTCGCTATTTAATTAATGAAAAACACAATGTCATGCAACACTGCTGTAGGAAAACTTCTATTTTCCCAACATGTCTAACCCCTAGTTAGTTGCTTCTAACTAGAATCAATAAAACTGATGAATAAATCACAGGCTTCTATACAGACAAATGATTAAAGTGGATGACTGCCTGACATAATATTGGAACAAAGTCTGGGAAAAAATATTAGTGAATAAATGATTTTAACCCTGGAAAAACCAGTAACTGACAATTAAATACTTATTATGTTTCCTAAAAACTTAAATTCAACTTTAAACTACATATGATAGCATAACACATGTATTTTGTAATATTCTTAAATAATCTAGATAATCCATAAATATTAAACAAGTCAACAGAACAGGAAAGTACAATATATCACTGAATTGAAAAGAAATTCATCAGAGAGCCTTCATCCAGTAACTGATGGAAACAGATGCAGTGACCCACAGCCAAACATTAGGCAGAAGTCGAGGAATCAAGCTGAAGAGAGTGAGGAAGAATTGTAGGAGCCACAGGGATCAAGGACATCACAAGAAAACCCACAGAAACAACCAACCTGTGGTGCCGGAGAATTGTTTGTATTCTGTCAATCATGTTTTAAATAAACGATGATTGGCCAGGCAGGAAGTAAAAATGATGCAATGAGAACAGGAGAATTCTGGGAAGGAGGAAGTTGATTCCTCCCACTCCTGCCCAGACCATCNAACTTATAGAGATCTCTGTGTGATTTTCTTCAGGGCTAAACAGCTGTGGGGTACTGGGCGGGACAGTAAACCCCAACAAACAGCCCCCAATGTTACAAACCTGGCTCATAGGAACTCAATGAGGGAGCCTACACGGGCCCAACCTTAGCCCTCTATATAGAGTTGTGCAGCTTGGTCTGTTTGTGAGACTCCTGGCAGCAGGACCTAATGCTTTGGCTGGCCCTTGGGAACCTATTCCTCATACTGGACTGCCTTGCCCAGCCTGAGAACAAGGGAGGTGCTTACTCTCACTGCAATTTCATATGCCAGGCATGGTTGATACCCATGGGAGGCCTGCCCCTTTCTGAACAGAAACAGAGGAGCAGTGGGTTGAAAGGGGAGGCGAGGAGGAATGGGAGAAGAGGGAAAGGAACCTGGAGTTTGGATGTGAAATAAACAAATTGATTAAATTAAAAAAAAAAAGAAATCCATGGCTTCATTAAGATTCCCATAAACCAGACATCCTTAGTACCAAAGATGGGAGTGCAATCCTATTGAAGACATCTAAGAACGCAACACCTGAGTGGGAAGGAACTATGGTGAGGAAAGGAACAGCAAACAACCCAGGGACAGATATCTACCAGTGTATTCTGTGCACTCTGATTTGCTATGGTGCTAGCGTGTTCCCCAAAGACCCATGTGTTAGAAGCACAGGTCCTTGTGGAATGAAGGTGTTGAAATTACAGAACCACTAAGATTGCAGAGCCTACTGCAAGGTAAGTGGTATCGCCACCAGAGAGCGAGAGAATATAGATCCTTTGTTCCTGTTGCTGTGGGTTGTTTGTAAAAGAGAAAGGCGAGTCTCTCTCTCTCTCTCTCTCTCTCTCTCTCTCTCTCTGCCTCTCTTGCCATGAGCTCTCTTCCTTTGTGATGTCACCTGCCAGGAAGCTCTCAGTCAAGAGTTACTCTTTCTATGTATCTAGCTTTGATATCTTTCTGTGATACCTTGCTTCGGGTACTTCGCTATAGCAACAGAAAATACACTGAGATACTGCTTTTTTTCTTCCCGCCTTGCAAAGCAACAGGCTGCTCTCCCAGCCAGCGCCCACAGTTCCAGGTCATCTGTGCAGCTGGCATTAAATGTACTCTTGCCTATCACGTGAACTTTCCTAGGAGCTTGTGTAGACCCTGTCAAACAGGTCGCCGTCTCTGACAATCAGCTACAGGAAGGGCGTGCGAACGGGGAACTGCGGGTTGTCATTCCCGAGGCAGCCAAAGCCATAGCAGCCTGTTGAAAAGAGGAAGGAGGCAGCTGTGTGGGAGCACAGAGATGAGAACTGGGCAACAAGGGCTGGCTCTGCTCCTCGTTTCAGCCCCTCTGAAACCTGGTCACTCCTGGATCCTGCAGATGACTCACTATTGAAGCTGCCCGAGTAATAACATGGCCGGGTAGAACAGAGCTCGAAATGGCAGAGGGGGAAAGTGTGATGCCTGGACCTCTTTCAAGGACTCTGTGCCACAGAGGAGGCTGAGATGAGTGACCCACGATGAGGTAATGGTCACAAAGAGCACCCTGACTGAGTGGAGAGTGGGATGGAGCGGAAGAACCCTGCAATCAGGAGGCTGATGTGGTGACTCAGCACCGTGGTCCTGGGATGCGCCACTGTGAAGGCAGAACACTGGATCCCAGCATGACAAAAGCAGACGAGCTGTTTCTTTTCCCAAAGACTTACTTCATATAATATCTAATAGTAAACAAACATTCATTTTGTAACTCCAGCATCAATGAGATATCAGCTCCCTAGACCAAAACACGCCATGATTATGCAATCAAATCAATAAGACTAGACGAGATTAAGGCACCACCAGGTTCCCAGTAGTTAGCAGAGGCGTGGCTGAGAACTGTCCTGGAGAATGGACAATGACTCTGTTGCTTTGTCACTTCTTGGATCTGGCTGGCCCTTTCATGACCATCTCAGTGAATTCCAACACGTGAAGCCACAAGGTATCAACACTTGGCTAATTCCACAAAAGCGTTCTACACTTGATCTTATCTGAAAGGTCAAGAAATAATGTCACAAAATCTATCAAAATCCTTTACGATTTGGAGCTTTCTACACTTGCAAGTATGACTGAATAGGAAGCCAGAAAGAAAAGTGCCAGTTGGGTGTTTAAAGAGACCATCAAGACTCTACGATAAGAAAGGCTTCCTTCACAATAACTCCTCAAGCACACATCTGACATGTTCCCTGGAAACCATGTTTAAAGCTGACTTTCAGCCTAGCTAGAAGGCTCACTGTGTAATTTTCATTTGATTCCTACGACATAAACGCAAACTAAATGAATGTAATTTTTTTTTCAAAACTGATTTTTGATTTTTAACCTGAAACAGGAACTGCAAAACAAATGCCTTTAAAATTACTCTCCTGGAGGATCAGATGGGAGGAGTACCTTCTCCTCAATGTAATCCCCATTAAAATCCCAGCACAATTCTTTATAGACCTTGAAAGAGTAGTACTCAGCTTCATATGGAAAAACAAAAAATCCAGAATAGCTAAAATAGTCTCGTACAATAGAAGAACTTCCAGAGGTATCACATCCCTGATTTTAAGCCTTACTACAATGCTACAGTAATAAAAACTGCATGATATTGACATAAAAACTGACATGTGGCTAGATGGAATCGAATCAAAGACCCAGATGTAAACCCATATAGATACCTGATTTTCGACAAAGAAGCTAAAATTATACAATGAAAAAAAGAAAGCACCTTCAACAAATGTTGCTGATCTAACTGAATGATAGTATGTAGAAGACTGCAAATCAATCCATATTTATCACTCTGTACAAAACTCAAGTTCAAGTGGATGAAACAAAGACCTCAACATAAATCCAGATTACACTGAACCTGATAGAAAGTGAGACATAATCTCAAACACATTGGCACAGAAGACAACTTCCTAAACAGAACAGCAATAGCACAGGCACTAAGATTGACAATTAATAAATGGGACCTCATGAAAATGAAAAGTTTCTGTAAGGCAAAGGATAGCATCAAAGGGCAAAATGGCAGCCTACAGAACAGGAAAAGGTCTTCACCAACCCGACACCTAACAGAGGGTTGATTTCCAAAATATATGAAGAACCCAAGAAACTAGACATCAACAAACCAAATAATGCAATTTTTTAAAAAAATGGGATGCAGATCTAAACAGAGAATTCTCAACAAAAGAATCTCAAATGACTGAGAAACACTTATGGAATTGTTCAACATTGCTAGCCATAAGGGAAATGTAAATCAAAATGACTCTGAGATTCCACCTTACACCTGTCAGAATGGCTAAGATCAAAACCACAAGTGACAGCTCATGCTGAGAGGATGTGGAGCAAGGAGAACACTCTTCCATTGCTGTGGGAGTGCAAACTTGTACAGCTACTTTGGAAGTCAGTGTGGCAGTTCCTCAGAAAACTGGAAATCAACCTACCACAAGAGCTTTGGGTATATACCACTCTTGGGCATATACCCAAAAGAGGTTCAGTCATACATCAAGGACACTTGCTCAACTATATTGATAGCAACTTTATTTATAATAGCCAGAACCTGGAAATAGCCTTGATGTCCCTCTACCAAGGAATGGATAAAGAAAATGTGGCACATTTACACAATGGAGTATTACTCAGCTCTTCTCTAGACTAGAAGTTACTAGCTTTCCTAGGTCTCCAGCCTGCCTAGATCATAGAACTTTTCCACCTCTGTTATCATTTGAGCCTATTCTTTATAATAAATCTCAACTTGTATACACATTGAAAATCTCACTTTATAGTGACTTTTATTATAAAGAAATAGAGCCAGTTCTTTGGGGGAAGGGAGGGGAAACAATGATATATGTATATGGAAATAATTATTCCACTGCTACTTCATAACGGTAATTTTGCTACTGTTATGAATTGTAATGTAAATATCTGATATGTGACCCAAGGGGGTCACAAGCCAGAGGTTGAGAATCACTGCTCTGGACCAATACACAATATTGCTATTGGTTTCTGAATTCCATAGGCAGCAAATTTTTAAAAACACAAGCATACAAGCAAGAAGTGTACCCTCAAGACTTCCTGTATCAAGTGGTAGTCAACACACCAATCCTGCAGTACCTAGAGTTACTCTGTCCCAAGGACCCCCACCCAAGCCAAGACAAATTAAAAGTACATATGTGGAAAGAATAACAATAGGCCACAGCATCCTTTCTGTTCTGTAACTTTGGCTCTAAAGGGAATACTCGTATATTTAAAACTACCATAGAATTACAGTGCAACAACCAGTCAAGATATTAACATAGCAACCAACCAGGAAAGTCAGCTGTTTATATTAGTTTCCTTGGTAAACTATATGCAAGTGAAAACAATTACCAGAAATTTAAGAAAAAGGCATCAGACTATGCACTCAGAAGCGTCAATTTTCTATCCTTTGAATGGTGGTTATTTGGGGCAACTCAACCAATTTTTAACTACCTAACCTTATTTTGGCCCACTCTCCTTTATTTTCTGAAAATACAGCCTAAGACTGATTGATGTACAGTCCTTCAATTACGTCAGAAAAGTTTCTCTAAATAAACTACCATTCACGCTGACTTTGAAGAGCAATGCCCTTTCTTTCATCTCTGTTATGCCTTGTATTCAAGCTTTTCACCAAGTAAGCCATCTGAGCTGGATGTAGAAAGCAGATCAAAGACCCTTATTTTCTGGATCAAGGAAATAACGCCTCAGGCGACAAGGCACAAACTGCTTCGATAAGGTGTCCCAGGCTTCAAACACCAAGCAGAATGCACATATATCCTCCATCCACACTTCAGGGCAGGGTCACTCCATGTAGGGATGATTTCCTAAACAAGAACCTTCTCGACAGTATTCTGACTTCTGTGCGCATTAAAGGGGAACAAATGTCCCTGCTACGGTAGCTTCTAAGAAGTGGCCATCTTTATTTTGTTTTCAACATGTTTTCTCCCAGCTCCCCCACCCCTTTTAGATTTATCTTCATTTTATGTGTATGAGTGTAAGTCTGCATGCATGTATGTATTTATATATGTATGTATGTATGTATGCATACCAACATGCATGCCTAGTGCCTGCAGTGGTGAGAAGGAGGCATTGGATTCCTGGGACTGGAGTCAGAAAGGGCTGTGAGCCACTATGTGGTTGATTGCCCCAACACATATGCTCTTGCCACAAGGTGTACCCTTAACCAGAAGACTGAAATCTTCCAAGTCTTGTGCCAAACTAACCTTTTTCTCTTTATAAGTTAATTGCCTCGGGTATTCTGTTATAGTAACATAGACGTCACTAATATACCAAGTCATGTTTGGTATATTTTTCAATTATTACTTCTATATTGGAACAAAAACAACAAAATATCCCCCAAATAGTTCCTTTTCTGTTGGTATAAACAGGTTCCTCCTTTCTAAAATAGAAAGTAGGACCTCTCCAGGACCATGCCTGAGCCAGGGACTTCTGCAGGAACAGGCCTGACCCAGGGACCTCCACCATACCAGGCCCGAGCCTGTACCCTCTGCCAGAGCAGGCCTTATCAGGTGACCTCAACCAGAGAAGGCCCAGTCCAGTGACCTCGGCCAGAGCAGGTTCGAGAAAGTAGGTTTAAGAGAGCAACCTCCAAGGGAGAAGGCCTGAGCCGGCGCCTCTGTGGGACAAGGCCAAAGACAGCAGTCTCCACGAAGTAGACCCAAGCCAGCAACTACATGCAGGATGTGGGCCTCTATGAAGTCAGAGTCTGTGCCTCATGCTTATGGATGTGGGCCTCTGTGAAGTCAGTGTCTGTACCACATCCTGCATGGATGTGGGCCTCTGTGAAGTCAGAGTCTTTACATCATCCTGTATGGATTTAAGCCTCTGTGAAATCAGACTCTGTGC
>LOEQ01005252.1:37180-48027 GCA_001685075.1 Bramus lutescens
GAGCCATCTCGCCGGCCCGCGGCTGGCGTTTTCAGCTGTCCACATGCCTCCAGCCTCCGCTAACGATGCTCCACGGTTTTACGCATGCACTCAGCCTCACCCGGTCTCCTTTACCAAATAACCTCCTACTCTCCTCGTTTCTGAGTCTGCACAAAACACGGGGACGGGATTCAATTTGCATTCATCTTCACTCTTTCAAATGAGCAGCCATCCCCATTATCATCCATTGTATCAGACATAACTTCTGTACACATTTTCTCTTCGAACCTCCACTATCCTTCCCACCCCACTGATAATTCTGCTCCCAATTTTAGCTGTAGGTCACTCAGAAGAACTGTTCCTCCTCTTACCGCTTTTATCTTTCCTTCTACACTCTACTTCCTGCTCTTCTCACTCCAGCTGTTTTTCTTTCTACCCTATTATCTACAACAGTCTTCAAGCCCCTCTGAAAATCCTCCAGTCCCTTAAAAGCAAAGACGTAGCAGTGCGCACGTGCTGTCCTGGTGCCACAAGTGACAGCCGCCGAAGGATGTTTTGATCCCCGAAGTTCAGGCCTGCAGCATGCATAGCAATAGCACGCTCGTGCCTATGAATATTCAAGCCAGAACTACACAGCAAAACTCTGCCTCTTAAAAACTGTCTTCATCCCTGCAGCCTTCACCTAGTCTCTACACTGTAATGCTATAATGTCTTACAGAGAAAATCCCTCTAAGCCAGCCGTCTGTCTCTCTCCACTGCTTTCCCTCTAACTCTCCTCAGTCCGTACATTCTTTAAGACGTCTACAGAAAGATCATCTATTACCAAGCTCTTTAGGCAGCTTTCTATATAAAGTGCTCACCTTTAGTTTCTAACAAAAATTTTTAACCTTAATTCACTTCTTGTTTCAGCAATTTTACTGCATTGGGTTAATCTTTCGCTTTCAGAATCTTCGTGCAGTAAGAGATGCCGAAAATCCAAACCTTTCTAAACGTCCATAGACACAAAGTAAATAAAACCATTTGTAACACATAGCCCAGGTATAACCTGTGCTCAAAAAACTGGGCTGGAGAGATGGCTTAGCAGTTAAGACCACATACTGCTCTTTCAGAGGACTCATAATCCACATTAGGTGGCTCAGAACCACCTGTAACTCCAGCTCCAGGCGAAGCCCCTGCCCACTTTGGGCATCTACACCACATGCACCCCACACACACAGAGACACATGATTAAAATAACAAAGATCTTTTTCAAAAAATAGCAAAATTTTCACTTTACATGCAAATGATAAACAGCCTAAACCAGCAAAGCCAAGCTAGAAGGAGACTGCATTAACTGTACGGAAAACAGAAAGGGTTGTGAGAACAGGATTGGGAGAATACAAGTCTTTCCCAGAAAGAAAGGGTCACATCCAGAGGACTAGCAAACCAAGAGAGCTCACAAAAAGAAATCAAAGACGAAAATCAAAACCGAGAGTAACATGACTAAGTAAACTGGAATCTCAGATTCTTGAGGGGAAAACCAACAAAGTAAACAAAGATAGCAGCAAACCTATTGAGAAATGAAATGAGAAAGCACAAATAAACCAAGTAGAAATGGACCATTGAAATATAAGTTATATTTTAAATACCGAAAGAATCTTTCACCAACTCAAATACACTGAGAATCTACATAAAGAGATAGTTTTCTTTAAAAATATTTCCCTCCTTGACTCCAAAGCAGATTATCTGAAACATTTTCATAGGACAGAGAAATGGAGACTATTATGCTCCTTAGACAAATACCTTAGACAAATGTGTTTTTATAGGAGGAATCCAATCAAACCTTCAGAGAATAGATGAGCCCTAAGCTACTTACACGCCATTTGTACTGCTTCAGAGCCTAGGAAATGTTTAAACTGCCATCCTTTCTGTGAAGCCAATATAATTCTGGCACCTAAACTTAATTTCATAACAGATTGTGAAGGAAATAACTACATGCAAACCTTACTCATGAATGTTGCTGCTAGGTGTGCATATATACCCACACATACACATAAACACATACACGCACTCATACACACCAATCACACATAGCATAGCAGCATATTAACTAGCAAAACTTCTACAGAACACAAAGATGTTTCCTGTCTAAGAAACCTGTGAATGCAATTCATTATTTACCAGATACCAAAAGGGAAAGCATGCAATTATCTCCAGAAATGCTAAAAGGGCCTTTGAGAATTTAATATCATTTATGAGTTTTTAATTCAATAAAATTGAAAACTGGCCTGGGGTTGTACCTCAGTGGCACAGTGCTTGCTTTGGCCAAAGGTTTGATCCCCTGAACTGGGGGCGGGGGGTCAGAAAGAAATCAATGACTAGTTCTGGGTATGTACACACATTAATCCCCCTTAGACAAAGCTAGCATCTTACTTAACCTGAAGAAGATACATGGAAGAGAAATATTTGATACGCAAGAGCAACAATGGTAAAAATTTTTGCACAATATTTCTTCTGAAACTAAAAGAGCTGGTCCTTAAGTAACAGAAAAATGAACATACAAGAGCAGCTAGGAAATAGGCCTTCTGCTATAACCAAGATGGAACAACCCACCTGAAACAAATACTGGATGAAATACATGAAACAACAATTTTAAGACTTAAAGATACCAAGAAGCAAAGAACAGTATTTCCTGAGAGACAGGAATCATGACAGAGCCCTGTGATTGCTTCAACTTAATGCCTGAAGAGATTTTTCCAGACTCTAAACTGTACAGGAGAATTCAGAAAAGAAGCATAGCAAAGAAAGCCAGGGAATTCAGATCCACAGGACAGATTACGGGGAAATGTGAACTGCCCATAAGAGCAGTCCGGGGGTACAAATACCTCCTTCCTCCAATCTTAAGTAATGATTAGGGACGGTGTGTACGAAACTACCTAACACCAGAAAGGAACCATCCTAAACTATTACTAGAAACAGCCAAAGATCATTGCGTAACTTCAGAAATAACTAGTTATTTGCAAAGTATTTAACTGAGTTATAAAACCTGAAACTGTACTTCGGAGGAGCTAACAGACTCCCCTCACAGCTCATTTAGTCCATAATCTTTGCCAGGAAAGTATGAGATATTTACGTAGCAAAGAATATACCCCAAAAATAAATAAATAAAATTTGTAGCTGTTCATGATGGTATACTCCTGTAATTCAGCAATTGGGAGGTGGACGCCAAAAGAACAGAAGTTCATGGTCATCCTCAGCTACTTTTATAAGTAGCTACAGCCTGAGCAGTGTTGCAGGACAATGGTTTGTACCCTGTCAATTGTATTTTAATAAAACGCTGATTGCCAGTAGCCAGGCATGAAGTCTAGCCAGGACAACCAGGCAGGAAGTAGAGGCAGGGTGACGAAAACAGGGGAATTCTGAGAAGAGGATTCTGCTTTCTGCAGTCGTGACCCAGCCACAGAGGAAGCAAGATGTGACTGCTTCACCAAAAAAAGGTACGGAGCCACGTGGCTAACTCAGACAAGAATTATGGGCTAATGTAAGTTATAATAATTAGTAAATAAGAAGCCTGCGCTAATGGGCCAATTAGTTTATAACTAATGTAGACCTCTGTGTGATTCTTTGGGAATTAACGGATGCAGGACTGGGTGGGACAAAAACCTCAGTCAGCACTGAGCTACATAAGACTCCATTTTAGAAATGAATAAAGGGCAATAGTAGCCCACACTTTAAATGCCAGCACTCGGAAGGCAGAGGCAGGCAGAGTTTGAGGCCAGCCAGGTCTACAGAGAGAGTTCCAGAACAGCCAGGGCTACATGGAGAAACTCTATCACAAAACGAAAGAAAAAGAATAAATTTCTTCTAAAGAAGCTTATATCTGGGCTAGAGATGGCTCAGTGGTTAAAAGCACTTGTGGAGGGAGTAAGTTCAGTTCCCAGCACCCACATTCACCTGTAACTCCAGCTCCAGGGAATCAAGCTCTTCCCATCTCCATGAACAACCACATATAAGCATCATATGTTCACAGAGACACATAAGTAAAAATCAGCAGTTTTTATTTATTGCTATGGCCTGCTTCTATAAATCTTCAATTCAACTATTTCAGTGTATCCTGAGCCTGTGTTCAAACAACCCTACAGATCGGTATGTCTTTCATATCTGGAAAGAGGTAGTCGCACCTTAAACAGCACTTTTCCTCCATGGCTGACTGCCAAAACTCATCACGGTTCAACATTATCACTTCCCCTTCAGTTGTAATTAAGAAGCTAATCTTACTTTGAAAACATCATTACCCAGCAGACTGTAAAACCAACGTAGCTACTGGTGGTGAGTGAGAGCTCAAAGAGCCAGGATCACATTCAGAGACAAAGACAAAACTGTCTCCTCGGCTGTCACATCACTACCTGGCTGTCACGTCACCACCCGTCAGTCACTAGAAACCAAGCCTTTCAGCATTAACACATCAGGAACAATGGATATGAAAGATGTCAGGTACATTTCCGTTCCCAGTTCATCGTGGTAATGGGTGCTGTCTCAGTAGCCAAGGAGCCATCTGACCTCAGGAGATTCATTTAGAGCTACTGACCCCATGCCAGAGAAGATATGCCCATACCTTCTTGATCCTTTTCAGCAGCATTATTAAGAGAAAGGAACTTGGACTGAAGCTATGGCTTGGATGATAACAGTGTGCACTCTTCTTATGGAGGACCTGAGTTCAATTCCCAGCATCCACCTAAGGTGACCCATGACCACCAGCTCCCCTCATAGTCTCTGGTCTCCTGGGGCATCTGCTCTCTTGTGTACACATACACACACAGAGAGAGAGACATAAGTTTTTAAAGAAGAAAATGGAACTTTTGCTTCATTTGACACAGAGTGTATTAAGTTCCCGCTGTGATTTCTTTTACTGAACTTGGAAAGTATCTGTCACATATTTCCCATCACCTATTTCCACAAACGGGAAAGCCACACAGCTAGAATGGACGTATCTTCTGCTGGAGGGTTCACACCTAAACAACAAAGGCAGAGAGGATCCCTCTGTGGGCCAGTCCTCAGTAACTAACAGGCCGACACATGAAAACCAGACTTTCTCTAAATAGCACAGCCATGGCTACTGGACACTCCAGCTGAGAGAGCTGTATTTCTGGGAGTCAACAGCTTCTTTTACCCCCGCCCCTGCCCCTTCTCTCCCTGAGCAGGCTGCAGGAGAAAATTCGGAAGCTAAGAGAACTGTAGGAATGGAAGGCATCTGAGCCTGAGATGACCGCAGTGTCGATGCCAAGGCTGCGGCTACCCAGCCATGGTGGGTCCTACACAGTAAGCATGTATCAGTAGCTCATAGCCCATTGGAAACCTGCAGTGGACCCAGCACTAAGCTAGAGTTGGAATTCACGGAGAAAGAGAACTATTTCTCCCGCTGAGAAAGACATAACTCTTTCTAGAATCCTAATACTGGGGTGACCTAATTGCAGCTGCGTCTGAACTTCGGCTAACTTATTTCCACAATGGCATAAGTTGGAAAGGATTCTACACACTTTCTCTCACCAGTCTCTCGAGTTTTGCCCCGTCTTTTGTACATTTAGATTTTACATTATCAGAAGAAAAATCAACAGGCCCCTTTTAAAGAGAATCCCTTGATGGAAAAGAAATTGAGAATTTTCCTTTCCTGTGTACGTTAGGATGAGTGACCTCCCTAGAGTGACTTCATAGGTAATTGAATTTCTTATGAAATTTACTGAATAAAAATATCTGATGTGCTCTGCAAAATATCTCATACAGCCAAATCCCTGTCTGACAGTCTGAAGCGTTCAAATAGAACGCCAAACAGAGGACTGGCATATTGAAGAAGAGGTTCATTTCATCCTCTGCCCACGTAGTCCATGTTGTCCACAGCACTGTACCAGAAACACTAGTTAATCCAATCTTTCAACAACCATATAGGTCACACAGTACAACCTACTTAATCCCTGGCTAAGGAAGTAACTTCAATTCTGGGTTCAGGCAAAGAGAGGTTGATAGAACCTCAGGTCAAGGACTCCTCGCTTTGGTCCTGAAGCAGCTCCATCTTGGGTTAGGAGGCAGCCTTCGGTCAGCCAATCTATGAAGACATAGTGCAGCTGGTTGAGGGGAAGGGGCATGCTGAAGGCCAGGGACTAAGTAGCAAAGTCAATTTGTAGCTAAGATCCCAAGCCTACGCTCTAAATTCCATCAGTCTGCTCCTCCAGATCTATCCCTTCACCCGTTATACCAGAGTGTACCAGGGTTCTCAGGTCTGTTTCTTCCTATATCTCCGAAAGAACATGCTTTAAGGTAGAAAATTTAAATGGGGGAGGGGTGGAATTACCTTGTGTATTTGCTTTAATAAACATATCTCTAGACCACTTCAAAGAAGGGAACGAGCCCAGCAGGTCTGCCACACTTTTTTTTCTCTGACATTTGGTGATTACTCATTCCAAAACCTGAAAGACAGTCTACAAAGATGGGTACAGAATTGAATGAAAACTAAAAGAGCTGGGGGTTAAAGTCCACTTTTTGAGAGGTTCCATGACCAAGCCAGGATCACTCTGGTGATTCTCCTAACAAAGCAAAGGTACCAGTCTCAAGAAGCAAGCATTTCCTCCTCCTTCCAGGACTGGACTCAACAGGAGGCAGTGTGCGAATCTAAAGGTTAGCAAAGCTTGAACAGTTTGACTGTCTAGAAAACCCTCTGAATGTATGGACAGCTCAACAGCTGACCTGGGCTAGAGCTGCAGACTTCAGCTTCCTGAGAGGGAGGGCCCATCACCTGCACAATTCAACAAAACTTCCTGAAGGTACTGCTTTGGCAAGCTCACAATGGGGCCAGGCATTAGAACAAAAGGAACTACTTGTGTGCTCTGAAAACTACATGCACATGCCTAATCTACATGCATATTTTATCTTAACCCTGAGACGAAAACAAGGATTTAATAGTAATGAAGAAAGTAGAGAGCTGGAGAGATGGATCAACCGTTAAAGGCTAGGCTCATAACTAAAAATATAGGAGAAAGTAGTGCACCCAATTCCCTTAGCCCCAGTGAGGAAACTGACCGTTCGCTATCTTTGCCTTCTGTGTTTATGTCTGCTTCCCCCACACACCTTTTCTCTTTCCAGTGGCTAGAAGTTAAACTAAATCTTTGCTTCCAACAGAAAATCCCCAATGTTTCACCAAAAATAATCACTGAGCATAAACTCCATGTGGGCACTGCTGTTGAATTAGACATCAAATGGAATTAAACACCATTCCTGTTCTGCAAGTTTCTCAGGGGGAACAATATTCTGATATTCTCAGTGCCTAAATCCTAAAAAGGATTTCTGTACACATCCTGTTGCCTCCATCCTTTTAAAACGTCAGTGCCCAAAACAAAAAGGCAAGAGAAAAATCACTGAAGTGTTTGCTGAGCAGCTCTGCAAAAGCAGCTCTTCCATGACCTGACTTGATCAATCTAGACAACTGCTTCTCGGGCTACATCTAGACAACTGCCTTTCAGGCTACATTTGGGTAGCAAACACTGTGAACATAAAAGTAAATCTTGACCCAATTCTAGCAGTGGTTAATTGTTAACGCCTTTTTCATCTGCTCTTTTCCCCCTACCATCTATGTGCTGGATAAAATATTCAGATTATTTCAGTGGAAGAGGCTACAATTTCAGATATTAATGTCCATAGAAATACTATCTCCAGGGCTGGGGAGGTCATTCTATAGGTAAAATGCATGCTGCACAAGCTTGAAGACATAACTTTGGACCCCTAAGCACTCACGTGCAAAGCTCAAGGAGGAGGTGTCTCTGCAATTCCAGCACTAGGAGGTGGGGACAGGAGGAACCTAAAAGACTAATAGACAGCCAGTCTAGCCAATTGGTGAGTTCTACATTCAGAACAAGACTGTTTCAAAAAATAAGGTGGAAAGTAATAGAGGAAGACTTTTGGTCTCCACATGCACACACACACACATACACAACTACACCCACATATATACATACAATTACACCCACATGCACACCCATACAACTACACCACATGTACACATACAACTACACCAAATGCACACAACATACAACTATAACCACATGCACACACATACATGTAACTACACCCACATGTACACAAATATACAACTATACCCACATGCACACATACATACACACCACAAATAAAATCTCCTAGCAAAACCTATCTCTGAGCAGTTAAGAAGGTCTGCACACCCCCTTGGTATCTTCTCCCACTAACCTGTACTTGCCTTGACCAAGCAGAGACTATGGCTTATTCATCACTGGTGCCCAATATAATCTATGATATCTAGCAGCTCCTAGTAAGTCAGCAAATGTTACCTCAGTGAACATCCTTTCCATCACGCTGTCTTCCTAGTTCTGCATGCTAAATCGTACATTTGTACTGTTGGTTGGTACAAACAGTTTGCCCATCATTAGGGGAAGAATTATCAAACTTGTACCATTATTACTTTTACTCTTATATGTTCAAACTAGTCAATTCAGGCTGCATAAGTGCACACATTATCAAGACAATCCACTTGTAATACAAAAGCAGTCCTCAGCCAGCTGGTTTCAAAGTGTTAAGAGTCCGTGATGGTGGGCCATAGGCATGGCCACAGGAACAGCTTGAGAGCTCACATTTTGATCCACAAGCAGGAGGCAGAGAGAGGCACAGCGGGACTAGCCCATCCCCTGTGACACACCTCTTCCAACAGGGCCATGCCTGCTCATCGTTCCCAAACAGTTTAAACAGTATTCAAACATAGGAGCTTATAGGGATGAATGTCATTTAAACCACCACAGCATGTGACTAGGTGCTGGACAGTAGAATTGGGACTTGCTCATTAAAATTTCTTCATTAAAATCTGCTTTTTTTTAGATCTTACATTGTCTATCTCATTGCAGCTGGCTGAAAAGGAAATATCACTAGGCTATACCTATGTAAGTCATATGTTGACCCCAGCAGAGTCATAAGAGAATAGGAATCTGGGCCCCTGGTTTACCATTTTGGAAAAAACTACCCAACTCTAACACCTGCATCAGAAAGTTAATGCAGTAAGAAGTTGGTGCCTGGCCACTGAAACACAGACCCTTATCTAAAGCATCACAAAAAAAGTCCATGGTAAAAGATAACCAGCAATAACTTGAGGTTTTATTAGTATTGTAATAAACTTTTTTGGGGGGGACAGGATTTCTCTGTAGCCCTTGCTGTCCTATAACCCACTCTGTAGACCAGGCTGGTCTCAAACTCACTGAGATCCTCCTGCCTCTGCTTCCCGAGTGTTGAGATTAAGGGCATGTGCCACCACAGTCCAACTGTAATACTCCTGAGCTTACTTTATCTTTAAGCAGCAAGAAAAATGGGAATTTGGTGTAATATTTTCCACTGAATGTAGCCTAGGCACTTTCTCTCAGCATCCGCATCTCTCCAACCCCCTTGTGGCTGCACTACTTACTGTGGTATCGATGAGCTACCTGTTAAAAATGAGTTGGTCATTGAGGTTATGACACTTTTCTTGCTTCCTCTACTATGTCTTCCCAGAAGTCCTTTTACAGGACAAATTGGCAGACTCTAGAACTGCTGGACCAAAGGCTGGCTATCAAACTGCTCTCCAGGAAGCCGATTCTAACACAGACTAACAGCACACAAGTGCCCATTTTCCTAGCTCTTTGCCGAAATTGTCACTCTTTAGAAACCTCCCGCCAACCCAATAAAGCAAAATAACCTGCTTCTCATTTATTGAATTTCCTCAGTGCTGCTTTTGGAACCCAAGATCTTGCGCATCCTAAGCAAGTGTTCTACCCTTGCATATCTCCAGCCTTCATTTCGTCTTTGAAAGCATCGTGGCGAAAGCCCACCACCCTGAACATGCCCAAGCCTATATAAAAGCACCATCAAACCATATTTTAGCCTGCTTCCCTTGCATTTTTTAACAAACACTCACCCTGTTGAATCTACAGCAGATCTTGAAATTTTTATCGCTAATAAGGTGACCTGCGTTTAATTTATACAATTAGGCTAAGTGATAAGAAGCATAATAACTTGTGGATTTCAAAGACTTCACATGAAAGCGGTTGGTACAAATGACCCGATGTTGACTCTCCTCATGGGGTACTGAGCACTGCAGAATGAGCAGGATTGTCAGAACTGAGAGAACAATCTGTTTCTTCATTTGTGTATACTAAGTAATAGCCTATGTGCTAATTAAATTTCAATTTCCTGCCTTAATTTGCCGCTTCCTTGGAGGTTTTTCCTGTCTCTCTCACATGCTTGACTTATTTCTGGTTTGGACTACACCATAGGTAGGTAAACAAGCAGGTACAAGAGGAGACTTGACGAAGACACACAAGTAGAAACCTGAGGTTGGTTGTCAAAACTAGTAGAAGAGATGAAACACAGACAAGGCCTGTAAACTCAGAGGACAAAGGCTGAAAGTGACAGCTTATGTTGCTAATGGAAGGAAGTGACATTGTCTGAAGGACTAGGTACTGAGCACTAGACAAAGGAAGAGTGCTCACTTAGCCGGGTTTCAACCCCAGTGCCTCCCCCTGCACCGCACACACTTAAACAAAAAATGCCATGCCACCCAGTAAACAGAAAGAGAATGTGAGTCAGGATGTAACACTATAGCAACAGTTGTCAACTCAGATTTCATCAGATTGTTGCTGTGGTGATCTGAATGGGAATGAACACACACACACACACACACACACCACTGACTTACAAGTTTGAATGGGTGGGTCCCCAGTTAACAGAGCTGTTTGAGTAGGACTAGGAAGTGTGGCCTTGTTGAAATAAGTGTGGGCTTGCTAGAAGAGGTGTATTACTGGCTCTGAGGGTCCAGTCTCTCTCTCTCTCTCTCTCTCTCTCTCTCT
>LOEQ01005252.1:108397-120375 GCA_001685075.1 Bramus lutescens
TGAACCAGGGTCCTCTGGAAGAGCAGTCAGTGCTCTTAACCACTGAGCCATTTCCCCAGCCCCAAGGATCTGTTCTTTAAAGGGGATATTCATGTTTCCTAAAACAAGCCATTAAAATTCTTTTCCCTTTGTATATGGCAATGTCTAAGTTATTGTGTTATTCATATGCAAATATACATTTCCCATTATAGATAAGGAAAAAAAGACACAGGCTTCATCCTGTTTTGCTTTTGTGAATGTGTGAAAACTCCACTGACAAACACTGAGAAACACAAAACACAAGTTTTCCACACCAATGTGTGTGTCTGATCTGTGTCTCTAAGAGTGTTATTAGCTAACTCCTGAGCTGCCTCTTCAGCCCTCATCTTTTTAATTTTATTTATTGTTACTCTCTCCCTCCCTAACCACCCTCCCCGTGTGTGTGTGTGTGTGTGTGTGTGTGTGTGTATGTATTCCAGTATGTGTTGATGAACAGCACAATGTGCATGTAGAGGCCAGAGGACAACTTTCAGAAGTCTGTTCCCTCTTTCCAGAGTGGATTCTGCTGATTCATCTTGAGTCCTTACACATAGTCTCACTGTGTAGCTCTGGACGGCCTGGAACGCCCTCTGTAGATTTGACTGGCCTCAAATTTAGAGAGAGCCCCTCTCTAGTGATGGATTTAAAGGCTTGTGCCCCCATGCATGCCCTCTAACTTCACCTTTGTGTCTTGGTGAAGCAGTGTCTCCTGTGACTGCCAGATAAAGAGAAAATAGTAGGTTTTGCTGGAAGGAAATTCATCAGCTGACCTCCCAGCTTTTCTTAAATCCAGCAATTCTTCTCATGAGATTACAGCATTTAAAAGGCAAAAAATATGTTAATAAAAGTGAATTTTCCCATCCCCCACCCTTTCTCCTCCTCCTGGAGGGGCTGAAGTATCTTACAGGAAGCAAAGAACAGAGCTGAGAAGAACAGAAGCCCCTTTCCTCTAAGGGCTTCAGAACCTCCCTCTGGACTCTTGTTTCCAGAAAGACCTCCCACAGAGTCAGTATCTGCCTGCTCCTCTGGGCTAGAAAAGATGTCTAGGGGAGGTACATTATTCAGAATAGGAAATAATACTGAAACTTTGAGACTATGTATTTCCATCAAGAAATACACTTATTTCCATCTTGGAATACACTGTCAATGCTCTGCTTAATCATTCATTACAGATATTAAAGAAAAGCAGAAATAGATGTTGAAAGTGAGCAAAGTGGTAAAACAGAATGGAAATCTAAAGCTTTGAAAACCTGAGGGAAGGGGTTTACAACACAAGGAAGCCTGTGCTGGTCCCCTTCTATTTGGAATTCTGATGATAGGGTGCACTCTTTATTGCCGGCACATGTTTCCCTTTGTCTTCTTATCCCCCATAAACCCAAATGGTTAGATTTTTCCCACAAAAACATAATAAAGAAGAAAGTGCAGTTTAAAAGAAGACAAGTAAACAAACCATATAATTATGTCTTAGTTTTATTTCTTTACATTAGATGGTTTTTAATGTATGTATTTATTGATTTTGGTTTTTCAAGAGAGGGTTTCTCCGAGCATTCCTGGCTGTCCTGGAAGTCTGCCTCTGCCTCCCTAGTTCTGGGATTAAAGGAATGTGCTGCCGCCACCCGGCTTAGAGATGTTAAAAGTTATTTTCTTGTATGAAGTCCCCAAACATTCTGGGTAAGCATGCTACCAAGTTCTGAAGTAAATGTTATTTTAAACTCAGCAAACTTTGAGGAAAACTAGTCTTCAGAGTTTAGCATCATGGGATTTGGGGAGGAAGGCTTAGATTAGAAAAAAAAAAGGTTCTGTGAGGCTACAGACATGGCTCAGCAGTTATGAGAAAGTACTGGAGCAGAGGAGCCAAGCTTGTTTTTTTTTCTCAGCACCCATATCCAGTGGCTCACAACCACTTGTTACTCCAATTCTAGAAGCTCAAGACCAAGTCCATAACACAACAAGATCCTGATGGAAGAAGAATGGGAAGGAGTTGCTTTTGCCTTGTAGACACATCACATGTATTTATAACAAGAAAATAAATAATGTGCATCTTGGCTATAGGCAGTGTATTTTCTTACACCAGAATATGAACTCAAGACCAGCCTGGACTACCTACCAAAGTCAGGGTTAGAGGATGGAGAAACAGCTCTACAGTCATCCCAGCATTCCGGAGATTACATACCCTTAAGGTTTTAGGGTCCTGACTCAGGCAGAGTCAGTACACATGATTTCAACCTAGAAAAATAATTTCAGGTCGGGCGGTGGTGGCACATGCCAGGAATCCCAGCATTAGGGAGGCAGAGACAGATGGATCTCTGTGAGTTCAAGGCCAGCCTGGTCTAGAAAGCAAGTTCCAGGATAGCCAGAGCTGTTACACAGAGAAACCCTACCTCAAACAAAACAAAACAAAAACAACAACAACAACAAAAAGAATTTCAGGACTAATCAGTATGAGGCAGAGTTGAGGTTTTATTTAAGATAGGAAGAAATGCTCTCAAGAAAAGAATAGAAGCACGTGAAGGCACAGACTTGGGCTTCTCCAAGTTGCAGTTTATCGCTCCACATTTTATCATGGATTTTAAACAACAGGAGGAAACAGACTCTAAGGCAGTTCTCACCCATTCTCATGCTGTGACCCTCTAATACAGTCCCTCATGTTGTGGTGAGCCCTAACCATAAAGTTATTTTCATTGCTACTTCATAACTGCAATTTTGCTACTGTTATGAATTGTAATGTAAATACTTTTGGAGACAGGTTTGCCAAAGGGGTCACAACTCTCATGTTGAGAACCAAAGATCTGCGTATATCTACATTGTTAGAAACTGTGAGTCCGAGATAAAAAAGCCAGCTTCCTCTCGCCCACTTTTCATTTAACTTTACGTGTAACTGAACTCAAGTGCATGTACTTATATGTACATGTACTTACTGTCCAAAAAAAAAATGCGTTAAACAGCTACAATGGTTTCTGAGTCGTAATGATCTCTGTTCATTTTATCTCCTCCTAGACTAAGGAAGCAATACATCTCAAATATTTTTAAATGATGATAAATACATGGTTAAATCTGTTACAACATACTGTATATGTGATTCAACTCTGCTCTAAAATATATTCGATATAAAGATAAAAATTTAAGGTTATAAAGATCTATTCCAGATTAGTAGAAGCTGACCTATAGCCTTTCCTGTAAGCTGTTCTTCACAGTGGTTTGTTAAGCTTCTATTGCAAGCAATTTTTCCTTCTTTGTCTTTCATAAGCATAAATCTCACCTGTTAAGTTAAAAGCCAGTACAGCCAAGCTGGAGGACTCTAGATAACACATTCCTCCTCAACCTCTCAGCTCTCCAGGCAGATCCTACACTGGTGTCATAACTTATGTGTAATCAATAGCCAGCCATCAAATGCTCAGAGATCTGGGGAATATGGCATTTCGATGTTTAATCAAAAAGAGTTTTCATAGAAGAAAGACAGGTTGGCTCCTGGCAGCAACCCCATTTCCTCCTAAGAAGATAGAAGACAGATGGTCACAGAACAATGTCCATCCGTAGTTCACTTCAAGTGAAAGCTAACCATGAGGGAGAACTGCCTTTCATCTCAACTGCTGAAGATCTCCAGACAGTGAGCAAAGGAAAACTGGAATCAACTGCCTGGTTGCTCAAGGCAGGGTAGGCTAGTAGTCCTGAAATAAAAGGAAACATGTCCCCGGCAATACTGATACGTGCATGGGCAGCCTGTTTATATTGGGTTCCATGGTCTGAGCTGACAAGGATAATTGACCAGGTCTCTTTCTCAAGGAACAGGGTCCACCAGGATACAAACTCAGATCCCTGATTCAGAGTCCAGAGTGTTAACCTTTACACCATGGGAGCTGGTTCAGGCTAGTATTACCTAAAGATTCCTAAACCACAAGATCTTCCAAAGCCTGGCAGGCCCCATGCTAACAGCAGAAGCCCTGAAGCCCTGGCCCTCAGTGACCATGGGGGATCCTGGGGAGTGGGTGTCTAGGTAGCCAATCAAGTAAGTTCTCTACCATTTTTAAATCAATAACTCAGGCAAAATTTTATCCTTTTCAAGAACTTCGGTGCAGTTTGTTGGCTGGGAGGTTTTGCCAGTTTGAAAAGGACAACCTCACAAAACAGACTTCAGCATAACTTCTTACCATGGTGAAATAAAAGGTGTTTTGGGATGCAAAGCTCAAGATGTGAGGATCTAGCAATGTTTTAGGGTGCAAAAAGGTGTTTTAAGGTGTACACATGCAAGTGACTTAAGGTGTGTACATGCACCTTATAAAGGTCTGAGGATAAAAATGTTTCAGAGTATAGGAATGGTTTAAGGTGTACACATGCAAACTATCAGATCTCTCATTGCGCTGCTGTTCAGAGTCTTAACATTTATCAATAAACTTCTGATAAGCCATTAATCACACCCTGGCAGAGTGCTACCACTATTATACTGCAAGATCAAGATTTTAAATTCTCTTTGGTTGTTTTCTAAAGCTACTTTGGCCTCGAATTCCTTATCCTCCAGTTTCTACTTGCCAAGTCCTGGGATTGCAGGTGTGTACCACCATGCTCAGCTCACACTGGCTTTGCTATCAAGGCAGTTGACTCTCTCACCTAACAAGGAGGTGGCTCATTCAGGGTTCAGTGGTGTCCTAAAGCTCCTTCCTTTCTGTACTCTGTGGGGCCATCTTTATCCTCTGTCATAAGAGTAAGCCTCTCATCTTAACAACAAGAGAGGTTAGCTATCTTTATTCCTAAGAATTGTGTTCAGACCTCTTGTGGCCCCGGCCCAAACTCACCAGCAGCTAGAAAGACGCAGGGAGAAAAAAGTGGCTTAGAAAGAAAACACTCCAAAACTTCCTTTATTATAAAGCTGACGAAATTGAAAAACAAATATTAAATATGGCTGTGCCAAATAACTAATTTAACAGTCAATTCTTGAACTTTCTTTTGAGACATTAGCAATATGGCACTGGCAATGAGACCTGGCCATGGTATGCTAGCGAATCCAGAGTGCATGAGGCTCTGCGTTCGTTCAATCCACAGCACTACTCCGGGGTCAGGGCAGGAGAGGAAGAAGGCAAAGCACTAGGTCTACATGGATACAGCCTTCTACCAGGTAACTGCATAGTGTGTTATTTTTTCCTGAAAGTATATTACATTGATCATAATTCTTTCAAATTGATTCTGGTTTTAACAGTGTTTTGAATTGTTAAGGACCACTAGACTAGAATTTTGGTCACCTAAAGAAATTTTCATTTTGACTCAACAAAAAGTGGTCATATAGTCATGCACTTATCAGAGGGCACCTCTGGACCTCAAGGATGTTTCATCTTTTTCTCCCAAAGTGCAAGCGGCTCACAAGTTCTCTGAGTTTCAGAACTAAAGAGAAGTTGCCCACGTGGTCCTTCCAGCCTCCATAAGCCCTCCAAAACCTGTCATAATAACTGTCTTTGGTCAAGTGGAAATCTGATCTGCTTGTTTTCAAACAATTGTCATTTTTCCATATTTCTCTCCAGGAATCTTTGAATTTTCCTAAATAGCTTTCTTTTTCAGACTCTTCCTTCCATATTCCTTCTCCTTTCTTTACAGCTGTCAGTTCAGCCTTAAGTAAGTTTCTGTGGATTTTCCAGTGGGTTTTTGAGTCATAATTTAGCCCTTTAACAAGAACAGTTTTGCCCAAGCCTCTTCTCAAAATTTCCTCATTCAGATTCACGTTAAAGTATCCACCCTGAATAAAAAGAAGGAAACCAACGATTTAATAAATTGGTACTATACTCATGTTATCTTATTTACCTTAAAATTCAGCGATTTTATTTTGGAGAAAAGCAAAAAAAAATGTAACACAAAGCTCTTCAGGTCAAGTTTAGTGCACACACTTGCAATCCTAGCATTTATGAGGCTGAGGCAGGAGGATTACTTATTTACTCAGGGCCAGACTGGACTCCAAAATGAGACCCTGTCTCAAACAAAACAGTGACAGCAATAAAACAGGGACCTGGAGATACCCAGCATCCATACAAAAAGCGAGGCATGGCAATTCTGGCTCATAATTCCAGTGCTGGGGAGGCAGAGAAAGGGGAATCCCTGGAGCTCACTGGCCATCCAGCCTAGTTGAATTAGGGATCTCTGTGTTCAGAAAGAGAAGGTAAGGTACATGGTAACTGAGGAAGACACCTGACATGAACCTTTGGCCTCCACATATGCACACACACAAACACGTGTGAACACTTGTATAAACATATGACCCTTCACACATAAAATAAGTAACAAAACAGATCGACGAAACAACAAAGGGGTAGAAGAGCCCAAAACGGCTAGAGCTAAATTGAAGGATTTTATTTTTTGACATAAGACACAAGCAAGCCTTGCTCAAAGTCAACTGATTCTCATTGATTTTTAATCCAAAGAAGCGTTGGAATGGTAAACTATAGAATGTGCCACTTAATTTCTTGACTGTGTAGAGGGGAAACAGAGCAGAAGAGCTGTACGATGAGAGCCCACAACAAAACAAAGAGAACTGTTAACTAGTAAGTAAATAAGTGACAACGAACTCAACAGCATTAAATCGTTAAGTTAAAAGTCACAGTAGTGTTTGTTTTTCTTCCTTTAAACATATTTGGGTGTTTTGACTTTATGCGTACGCCTGTGCATCACCTTCATGCCTAGTGCCTGCCAAGGCCAGAAGAGGGCACTGAATCCTCTGGAACTAGAGGTGCAGTTGTAAGCCACTATTACTCTACTTGTAATGAAATCAATAAGCAAAGTTCCATAGTAAATCATAGGGATAAAGCAGATCCTGTTTCACCCTAACAAAACCAATTAAAATCAAGTGTTGATAGCTTCATTTTGAAGTACATTACAGGGCTGGAGAAATGGCTCAGCAGGTTAAGAATGCTTGTTGCGCATGCAGAGGACTGGAGTTTGGCTCCAAGCACCCATACAGGACGGCTCAGAACTGTCTGTAACTCCAGCTCCAGGAAATCCAACACCCTCTTCTGGTCACATGTAGACACCCACATAAGTAGACACATGCACATAAATAAAAACAAATCTTAAAAAAGCAAAACAAGAAAACAAGTGCTTGCTGCACAATCGTTTGAATTAGGGTTTCATCCCAGCACTCATGAAACAAGTCAGGTGTCTCCAACATGGAAAGATTCAACACCCTCTGCTGGCAGGCTCCTCCACGTGCATGTGAGTGTACACACACACACACACACACACACACACACACCCACAGAGTCTCAAGCCAAAACATGCACAAACACACATTCACACACACATCCACATTTTCAAAAAGGCAATCACAATTAATGTGAAATTTGCCTAAAAACTCAAAATTCCAGGCTTAAAGGAGGAAATATTTTCTAAGAGCCTATAAATAAAATAATCTTTAAAAAAAGACTTTGGAACAAAATTAAAGAGAAGAAAATATTTTTCTGGGTACAGCAAATTTTAGTTCATGAAAGGTTTATTATATTTGTCTCAGTTTAGAACATTTAACAAGCTCATTTCCTTGAGCCAAGCTGAAACAACTAAACAGTTTCACACACTAATAGAATTCAAGCAGAGAAGCACTTGAATCACGTTCTATGCACAGCATAGTTTGTTCACCTAGGAAACAATGTAAGGACTAGGAATGCAGGTGGGTTTCTGAGCCGGGAAGAACTCTCCCTTTGGTTAGTCTAGTCCAGGCGACTCTCATCCTTTGGAGACCCACCTGTAAATGAGAACAGCAACCCCACAGGATGCTTTTCTGCATGTATGAAGTAACATGGCCAAGACATTTACTTTTACAGCCTCTGAGTGTGAGCACACAGGATATTGGAGCAGATGGAGCAATATTTATCTTTAGGAAACATCCTGTTCTTTGTAACTTCCAGTTGTCAAGCCTCACTCCCTAAACGATTTCTAGTAACAATGTGATATAATATACTCATGCATATGTAAATGTATAGGGATAGTCCTTTATTTAGCAATGGCCAAACATTAATAATTTGAAAGGTTTTTCCTTTCTTTGCTGACTTTCATTTTATATCTTCACTTTTATTATTGCTATCAACATTTATTTTTATTTTATGTCTAAAAATGTTTCCTCACAAGTATATACATGAGGCTCATGTGTGCCTGATGCCTTCATAGGCCAGAAGAAGAAATTGGATACCCGGAACTCCAGTTACAGATCTTTGTAAGTTGCCGTGTGGGTGATGGGAACCAAGCATACGTCCTCTACAAGAGCAGTAAGGGTTCTTTACCACCAAGCTGCCCCTCTAGCCCCATTATTTTTATTTATTTAATTTTCAAAAATATTTGTTTTATTACTTTTATTTATGTGTTTGTGTGCATGTGCCTGTGGATCCTGATCCCCCGAGCTGGAGTTACAGGTGCTTTTCATCAGCTTGATTTGGGTGCTAGGAATCGAACTCATGTCCTTTGCAAGAGCAATGTGAGCTCTTAATCACTCAGCCATCTCCAGGCCTTAGTTTTTGACTTTTTAAGTTACGGGTCTATGTGTGAGTCTATGTGCATGGGTGCAGTGTCCACGGAGGCTAGAACAGGGCATTGGATCCCCTGGAACTGGAGTTATGGGTGGTTGTGAACTGTCTAAAGCAGGAGCTGGGAATTGAACCCAGGTCCTCTGGAAGAGCAGCGAGAGCTCTTGGTTGCTTGAGCCATCTCTCCAGCCCCTTTAGAACTCCTATTTGACTGATATTAACATCCACAGAATTTTACAATGAAATTTATACAGTGCCAATTCGTGGCGGTGCACACCTTTATTTCCAGCTGTGGAAGGCAGAGGCAGGTGGATCTCTGTGAATTCAAGGATGGCCTGATCTACAGAGCAAGTCTCAGGGACAGCCAGGGATGTTACATAGAGAAACCCTGTCTTGAAAACAAGACAAAACAAAGCAAATAACAAAAAAAGGAAGAAGAAATTTATATATAAAATATCTTGTTCTTTACACCGCATAACTGTGGTCAGCAGTTTGAAAAGTTCATTATATATTCAAAATGCTAATTACTTATGTTGCGAATAACACATGGTCAGGTATTTCTTCACACTGCTTACCTTGTTCACTAGAAGGTAGCAAATGAGCGCTGAATTCTCCTTTCCAAGAAGCTGGAACCACAGCAGCTGGGAAGGTTTTAGCTCTTTCTGTAACCAGACCTTACCAGTTTCAGTGAGTTCTACTCCAGCCAGCTTAACCAGCAAAACCCCACATGGCTCTTCTAAGAAAGTAATGTAGAAAGCAGCTTAGCTTCAAGGCAGACCACAAAGCAAAGCCCAAAGTCATTCGCCTCCAAACCCCTAAAACATTATTTTAAATATTCGAACTCTAAATTTAAGACCACTTATTTTTATTAAATTTTCTTTTAAAATAATACAAGTATAAACCAGGTGTTTATATTTTATGCCAGATAGGACTTTAATCCCAACACTCAGGAAGCAGAGCCAGGTGAATCTCTGTGAGTTTGAGGCCAGCTTGGTCTACATAAGGAGTTCAGGAGCAGCTAAGATTGCCTGTTTTAAAACCAAGAAAGAAAGAAAAAATTTGTCTTGAGGTTATATTGTGGTGAAAAGACACCATGACCACAGTAACTCTTATAAAGAAAATATTTAATTGGGGCTAGCTTAGAGTTTCAGATGTTCATTCCATTATTGTCATATCGGGAAGCATGGAGGCATGCAGGCAGACAGTGCTGGAGAGGTAGCTGAGAGTTCTACACTTGGATTGGTAGGCAGCAGGAAGAGAACTGAGACACAATGAGCCCTCAAAGCCCACTTCCTAGTGACACACTTCCTCTTACTAAGCCACACCTACCTCAAAAAGGTCACACCTCCTAATATATCACTCCCTTCACCTATGGGGGCCATTTTTAAAAATAAACATTAACCTGGTTTTGCCTTCTGAGTGCTGATATTAAAGACATGTGCTACCAGGCCCAGCTTGTAATTTGTTTTTGATTTTATAGGTCACATTGAAGAGATGACTTAAGTCTTAGAAAATACTTCGAACTTCGGAACAATGTTGGAACTATTAAAAACTGTTAGTTACATCATGATATAGTCGCAAGTCTATGAGGGCCAGTGGTGGAATGCTGTGGTTTGAATGTGAAATGTCAGAGGGCTGGGGCTGGAGAGATGGCTCAGCGGTTAAGAGCATGGGCAGCTGCTCTTCCAGAGGACCTGAGTTCAATTCCCAGCACCCACATGGCAGCTCACAACTGTCTGTAACTCCAGTTCCAGGGCATCTGACCCTCACGCCAATGAACATAAAATAATAAAAAATAAAGTAAGTTTTTAAAAAAGAAAAAAAAAAAGAAATGTCAGAGGGCCGGAGAGATGGCTCAGAGGTTAAGAGCACTGGGTGCTCTTCCAGAGGACCTGGGTTCAATTCCCAGCACACACATGGCAGTCCACATCTGTCTGTAACTCCAGTTCCGGGCGATCCAATACCCTCACACAGAGACATATATACAGGCAAAACATCTAAACACATAAAATCAAATTAGATCATTTAAAAAAAAGAATGTGAAATGCCTCCCATAGGCTTATGTGTTTGAAGACTTGGTGAGGTAGAGACTTAGTGGAGGAGTGTGTAACTACGGGTGGGCTGAGGCTTGTTTGTGTTTGAGACAGGGTCTCTTCTTTCTCTATAGTCCTGGAACTCAATAGGTAGACTGGCCTCAAACTCACAGAGATCCACCTGTTTCTGCTGCTGAGTCCTGGGATTAAAGGGGCACACCACCAAGACCAGCTGGGCCTCGAGGTTTTAAAGCCGGGATTCACTTTCCAATTCTCTTTGCTTTTTGATAGCGGATGTAATGTGACCGGCTGGTATCATGCCTTCCCATCATGATGGACTGTATCCTACTGGAACTGCAAGCCACAATAAACCTTTCTCCTTTAAATGTCTTTGGTCAGGTATTTTTGTCTCAAAACATGTAAAGCAACCAAGGCAGCAAGGAAAAGTCCTTGCCATGAGTCTGACCACCTGAGTTCTAGCTCCAGAACCACAGTGAAATGAGAGAACCAGCCAGGCAGTGGTGGTGCACGCCTTTAACCCCAGCATTTGGGATTAAAGCATTTTAATCCCAGAGGCAGGCAGATCTCAGTGAGTTCCAGGACAGCCTGGTCTACAAAGCAAGTTCCAGGATAGCCAGGACTGTTACACAGAGAAATCTTGTCTCAAAAAAAAAATATATAATAAATTTTTAAAAATTAGATTACTGTAAGTCATTGGTATACCAATAAATTCTGAGGTCTGTTCTAATGTCTGAATGCTGCCAGTGTCACCAACAATCTTCCATAAAAAGCTTCTATAGCCTGTGCAACCAAAGATTAAGTAACCAAAAACTTGAACTGGAAAGTCTCAATCTAACACTATTGACTTTAGTATTCATGTCCCAATTCTTCATAGAATAAAGTCCAATGAATTCTTTTTAAAATGGGGAAATTTTCTATTGAAAACTCAAAGTATGATACGGTCAATAAGAATAAAATTATTATTATTTAATAAACCACCATATAAAAATTAGTAGGAGAAAGTCACAGATTGTCACCCAAACCTTTGAGTATTCTTGGAAATACAAATGTTACTTTCAAACTGTTACTGTGATTGCTGTCCGGATATGGTAGTGCACTGCCTACAACCCAGCACTGGGAAGTAGACACAGGATTGTCACTAGTTTCAGGCCACCTTGCTGTACACAACGAGTTCAAGAGCAGCCATGCCTATACAGGATCATTATTGCTACAGCTGTGTTTTTATATAATAATTATGATGGCTGTTGTTATGACAACAGAGCTGGGAACTGAACCCAGGTCTTCTGTAAGAGCAATAAGTGTTCTACGTCTTCTCTCCAGTCCCTATCAATAAATCTTGCTTAGGAACATTTTTTCAAGTATGTATTTATTATGTATCCAATATTCTGTCTGTGTGTATGCCTGCAGGCCAGAAGAG
>LOEQ01005252.1:130263-150718 GCA_001685075.1 Bramus lutescens
CCCGCGGGCGGCAGGGGGCGCTGCGCCGCACGTCCCACGGTCCCCTCCCCATCCGGGGCGCCTGCACCCGCAGTGTACATGAAATGTGTGCTATGGGGGTACCACGGGAGCCAGGACGACGGAACACTGATTCAAAACAAGTAACAAAAATAGGGTAAAGTATTAAGAATTAGGAAATCTGGGTAAATATACACGATTCGTTTATTCTTGCTGTTTTGTCTGTAAGCTTTTATTTTTATTTTTTGCTTTTCAAGACAGGGTTTCTTTATGTAGTCCTGGCTGTGCTGGAACTAGCTCTGCCGACCAGGCTGGACTCGAACTCAGAGATCTATCTGCCATATCTAATGGTGCTGAAGAGCAAACCCAGGATCTTCTACATTTGGGGCAGACTCTACCACAGGGCTCCACTGCTTTCGAAACGCCCCTTTTATGTAGTTGAAACTGGCCACTGTCCTTCCTCAGCTTCTATGCAGAGGCTACTGGTGTGTTTGACTGTGCCTGGCTTTCTAAATATTTTTAATGCCGAAAATAATAAAGGAAAGAGAGATGGAGATATACCAATTCATATTGTGTTAATAAATTTAACTTTGGCCCAAAGGAAGATCTGGTCTTTCCCGTTGGCCCTGGTAATTTCTGACATCCCACTTACGGTGGAGGCTTTGAGTCTCTGGGCATCAGCTTGACTTTCAAAGGGACAAGATCTACTAGCGTGCAAGAACTCTGCACAGATGTGGGGCAATTTCCGACTTGCTAGCGTGCAGTGGGAACTACGCACAGATGTGGGGCACTTTCCGATTTGCTAATGTACAGTGAGAACTCTGCACACAGATGTGGGGCACCTTCCGATCTACTAGCGTGCAGTAAGAACTCTGCACACAGATGTGGGGCAACTTCCGATCTGATAGCGTGCAGTGAACACTCTGCACACAGATGTGGGGGCACATTCCTCTTTGCACTGCTTTCTCACACGTGATCGCTGAGAGGAGTCAGTGTTGTTCCTGACGTCATGGGTGGAGATTTTGTTTTTAAGCAAATCACCACACCTGAGTGCCCTGGACACTCTCAAACGTAACAGTTATGTTAGAAGTACTGGAAATCTTGATACGGTTATTTAACTCTACATGGGTTCAGTATATTATCACCTCGATTTAAATGTTTAAAATGTTACAGTAGAAGTTTCCTAGTGTGTGAAGCTATTATTCCTATATTGTTGCAATTGGACAACAGGAAAATAGTTCTAGAGATAAGAAGTATCTAATTATGCTTTCTTATCACAGGACCAAATTCATTATGATTAAATTCCTCTTCAGTTCTAAGGACTGCTCGGGAAATTAGGAAACAAAGCTGGCGAATCTTTATCTCAAAAAAATACAGTCCTAGCCACTCCCGTCAGCTTTCCTTTCTGGTGGAATCCCTGTGGCTTATACAGACCTCAGGCTTTTACCCTTCCTCTACTTCCTGTGTCAGGGATGTGTCCCAGGATGCCTTGCTAGCTAGGCAAGCTTCTACCACACATCCCCGTTTCCTTACTTTTAATTTTCCTAAATAAAAACCTCAAAATTTGACCTTTAAAAATACCTGTAACAATTTTAGAGCATCGTCTCTGTGCGTCTGTGTGCCCTTGAGCAGACACAGCGGAGGTCAAGGGATTCCTTTGGAGCTAGAGTCACAGGCAGCCATCTGACATAGGTATTGGGAACTGATTTCAGGTTCTCTACAAGCACAGTATGCTTTCTTAACCACTTCAACTCCCAGTTTTAAGCTCTTCTCCCCATTAACATTTTATTAAAATTTCCTCATGCTTTCCAAGTTTAAAAGATGATGTCTCTCCTAGTTATAATTTAAAGTTCACTCTTGTGGCTCAGTCGGTAGAGCGCTTGCTTACCCAAAGTCCTAGATTCACCCTCCAGCACACACGGATGAGGTATGTGCAATGCAATCTTAGCACATGAGGTGGGCGTTTACTTTTAAGGGACTATTTCAAGTGCAGGATAAGGTCATGAGCCAGAGGATATAAATTAGTATACTGAATCGGTATACTGGTCTAAGAATGAGAAATGCAATATGAAGCTTGTCCTGGTTTGGGAGCTAATTTAGACGGCGCAAAGGGGCTGTGATGTGGAACAGCCTAGTGGGGATGGGAGCGCAGAAGCAGCAGCTCAGCTGTTTCATGGTGGGGGTGGTAGCTGGACTGTCTGCACTAGCAATCTGTCCTTTACCGCTGGGCGTGGTGATGCATGCCTTCAGTCCCAGGGTTTCGGAGGCAGAGGCAGGTAGAACTACGTGCATTTGAGGCTGGCTTGGTCTACAAAGTTTCAGAATAGTCAGGGTTACACAGACAAATGCCGTCTTGAAAATCTAGAAAGAAAAAGAAAAAAGAAAAATCACTTACCTTTGTCCTGTGCCTCTGTTTTTTTGTATAAAACAGGAATTACCAAACACCTACCTTTTAAAGTCATGGGTCCTCTTGATTAATTTATATGAGGGTTTTTGAATGGTATCGTGACTCAAGTACTAAGTTTTGGCTGCGACAAGTCACACTTCTGGAGCCTATGATGATGACCACAGTGCACGGGTGTAGTGCTCCAAGGAAGAGCCTTTCTTTGTTTTCTTCTATTTAACTTTTGTAGTGCTGGGCCAAGGCAGCAATTGAAAGCTGTTGATTTTTATAGAGCTATTTATTTCTATGTCTACTGTTGTTTTGTCTGAGCACATGGATGTGCACCGAGTGCACACAGGAGCCAGAGGAGAGCACCAGACGCTCTGGGACTGGAGTTATCAAGGACTGTGAACCACCGTGTGGGTGATGGGACTGAACTCGGTTTCTCTGGAACCGCTGAGCCATCGCTCCAGCTCCCACCGCTAATTTTAAAGGAGAAATGCCCACAGGACAGCTTTAGTTTAAAATGAGCACAGCACTCCTACAACCTGGGTTGCAGGTGGTAGGCAAAACTATGATGGGCAGGGTTTGTTGGAATATGTGGCTCAGATAATGGAGAAGAACATATTCATCACTCAGGAGATACCATTTATCCTAAAGAAAAAAGTTTTATTTTCTGATTACACTTTACAAGGAATCTATATACTTGTAATGAAGACTATAGATGGATGATGGAAGAGCTGAGAAAAAGAAAGCTGCCAGAGGGCTGTTGTTCAACTCTAGATTGAGGAGCAACTAGCAAAATTGCTTTGATACTGACCCTGAAGAATTAATTCTTGTTTTCATGAAAGACAAAATAATGAAGTTGATCAATTAATTTTTACAATAACAAATATTAAAATATATTATCTTCTGAAAGTTGGAGATTTGGCTCAATGGTTAGCAGCACTTGCTGCTCTTATAGAGGACCTGGGTTCAAGCCCCCAAACCAACATGGTAGCTCATACGTCTCTGTAATTCCAGTTCAAGGAGATCCAATAGCCTCCCTGGGTACCAAGCATGCCTGTAGTGTCCATACATACAAATATGGAGGCAAACCACTTTGATATACATTTGTTTGGAACAAGTCCCTGGTCCCACCCATACTGGCATTGTTCTTGCTTCCTAGGACAACACTCCTTCCAATCATCTTCACAATTTCTGGACTCCATTTTTTCTTTTCCTTTCCCAATGCTACCTGTGATCCCGCTTTTTCCTCCAGAATGTTGGTGCATTGATCCATGAGGAAGGAGGCAGCAGAAGCAGGGAACAGGATTCAGACGGTTGTGAGTACAACACAGACTCTGAGAGATGACTTTGGTAAGTCCTACCAACATTATGCCAGGGAATATATAGGGACAAACCCTACTTTGCACTAAGTGGCACACCACACTCCTATCATGAGGCTTTGATTGTGGCAGTTGGGTCCTATAGCAAAGCTCCTAATACAAGTTTAAGTTACCATATGTGCAGCAGGAGACTGTGCCGAGGGTCATGCTAAAGATAAATCAGGCATCGAGGCTTAAAGACAGCTTTCAGACAATGTCAGTCTTCCTGGGCCAGGGATATTCTCCAGAGAAGATCAGGTAGAGAGCAGGAAGTCTTGCTGGGGGTTGGGGGTGGTCCCCATGCTGCCAAGCTTTGAAGAAAGCTGCCATGCCATGATAGACAGTCACCTCTGACCAGCAACCTCCCAACAACCACCATTCCAGTTTATCTCTTGTCTGCTATTCTATTCTCTTTCAGAGTTTGCAGCGGCACACACCTATAATCTCAGTGCCTGAGAGATCAAAGCAGCAGGGCTAGGGTAATTCTGAGGTCATCCTGGGCTACACAATAAGACACTATTTCAAAATCCAAAGGCTAGGATTGTAGTTTAGGGTAGGGAAATTCCCTGGCCTTTGCTCATCAAAAGTCATTAACTTAGGCAGAGCAGTGGTGGCACACACCTTTAGAGAATCTCTGTGAGTTCAAGGTTAGCTTGGTCTACAAATCAAGTTCCAGGATAGCCAGGGCTACACAAGAAACCCTGGTTCAAAAAACCAAAACAAAGTGATTGCATTCAGTTCATATTTAAAATTTTGTACAGATACTGTGGACTAATCCAACAGTAATACTATTTCTTTGGTACTCACACAGTTGCAAAATGAGTTCCTCCCAAAAGCATGTGTTTTAAAAAGCAGAAATACCTGGGGGCTGGAGAAATGGCTCAGAGATGATTGCTCTTCGAGTTCAATTCCCAGCAACCACATGGTAGCTCACAACCATCTATAATGATATCTGGTGCCCTCTTTGGGCATGTAGGCATATATGCAGGCAGAACCTTGCATACATAATAAATAAATAAATTTTAAAAAAGAAACAAATACTATTCCTGATTTGGCATAAAATAATTATTAATATTTTCATGAATAAAGTGCTTACCTAAGATTAAGAAATGCTCTCCCACAGAGCGGTCTATCAAAGGCACAAAATCTCTCTTTTTAAAATAGTAGCTTTAAGATTTATGGTGTTAACTCACTGAACTTTTATTTAATCATAAGTTTACATTTTTTCTCACAGTAATTAAAAAAAACTACAGTAAGAATGACATTTAGTTTTTATTTTTACAATTCAGCCATAAACACGCACACCACAAACTTGATCCCCTCATTAGCTGTCTGTGTGCCATGACTCACCTGTGACAAAATCATAGTGTAAACCTAGGGCAAGAGTTAACAAGAAATGAAAATAGCATCCCCAAAAAGGAGAGATAGGAAAATCAATAAATTAAAAACCATAGCTTTCATTTATAAAAAAATAGTTTGAATCTTTTTATAAATCTTCCATGCTTACAAAAAGCAAAAATTACAGTTAAAATAGTTATTTTTAACAGATTCATTTATACAATGTGATTATGATCAGAAAAACAACTCAATGTTTTAATAGTCCACATAAATTTTTACAAATTTACAATTTAAAGTGAGAATTAACTTCCAATAAGGTCAAACTAGTTAACTAGTACCTGAATATTAAGCTTTGCCCCACTTGATACATTGTACCAAATGTTACACACAACTCAATGACAGGTACCAACAACAACACTTGGCAGCATGGTGACTACCATGACTGTTCCACTGCAGCTTAAAATATGCTTTGGTCAGGAAATTAACAGAAATCAAGTAATACAACTAAAAGAGTTGTTTCCTGGCCTTAAGTAAACATTAAATACATTGATAAGACAAGGAAAAATATGATCAAACACACAAAGAAATTTCTATTTTCAACTAAGTGACATTTAAAATTAAAATTAAAGAGTATTTTATATCCCTATACACTGATTATCATAGCTTTCTCAGTAAAACTAATTTACAATTACCTTCTAGAATGTCCAGTAATGTTGGCATTAGTTATTCCTTTTGCACTTCCATGAAGATGGTCCTTCATCCTGTAACTTTTTGAATTTTGGACCAAGAAAGAACCACCAACCAAATCCAATGAAAACACAGATAATGGATTCCACATAATAACCATCCAGAGCTATCACACACGAGCCGCCAAGTTTTTTGCAAAGCTATAAAAATAAAAGTATAATAAGTATTTTATAACCTTTTTTCTGGTTTGCTTTATAGATGCAGGGTCTCAGATAGCCTAGGTTGGCTTCAAATTCTGGCCCTGAGGATATCCTGGACTTCTGAATCTCTTCCTCACGGCCCTCAAGTGGTGGGATTAAAAGCTTGGTTTTATGTGTAAACCCAGAACTCTGTGCATGCTGGGCAAGCACTACACCAAGTGTGCTGTAAAAGCCAGCTATTATTGTTTCATTTATGAACATTTCAGCAACCCCAGTATGCTCTTTTTGCCTGAAAAGCACCTTCACCTAAGCTAATCTTACTGACACAAATTTGCAATTACTCCTCATCATAATAGCACTAAAATATGTAATTTCCATACTAAAACTATGATATATATGATTTTTAGACACTAACCGTATTTCAAAACTTGTTCATTGTTATCTGAAACTTAAACACACTTACTTCAATAGCATCAGGCGTTCGACAATTCTGGTTTGATGCTCCCACACACTCCTTCACTGTAAGGGGATCCACGAGCCAAAGAGCTACTGTAGACGGCCAGTTTCCTCCCAGATTGGACACAGTATTTAAAAGGGTCATGTATGTTCCTCCGATAAGAGGATCACTGACCTTGGCATTGAAAGCCATTATCGACACATACATGCTATACAGAGTGACCTGTGATAAGAAGGGAACATTGGGATAGTAAAAGGAGGTTTTCTTTTCTTCCTTTTTTGGCTTTTGTTTTCTGTGTGAAGGGTGTTCGGGATTGAGCATGGGGCACCATGCAGGAAGCATAAACTATGGAGCCCTGTTTTCTTGTCAGACTTATACCATCAACAGTCAAAGGAGACCGAAGGGAAAATGACAGGAAGGTGGCCCTGGGACACAGAAAGTTCCTATGTGTATTATACATGGATATATGACATATGCACATATACACACGCACATTGTTTACAAAAGTAAACAAAACATGGATATGCAGTATACTCCAAAAATGCTGATAAATAACGTTGAAGAATACCATTTTGAAATTTATAAGACAAACTAGAGAGAAAAAAACCTTAGGAGATAAAAACTGAGAGACAGGAATGAAGCCATACATCTTTAATCCTAGTACCTTGTAGGCAGAGGCAGGAGGATTTCAAGTTTAAGGCTGGTCTGGAACAAATACTGTCTCAAACATAACCAGAAGGGGTTAAAAATAATTTCTACCTTCATTAAAAAAGTATAAATTATTTCCAAAACAATATTCCTCTGAGCAGCTCTCCATGAAGTGTTTTTTAAAAATGGAATACCAAAGTGAGTGCATAGGCAGTGGGGGCAGCAAAGTCACATTAGACTGAAGATATGAAATTCCATGAAACTGAGGAGGTGCCTGTCATGGGAAGCTTTCTGACAGCCATAATTCATAAGTTGCACAAATGGCAAAGATTTTGGCTTGATTGACTTAGTTCCATTCAGCACTCAGGACAGCTGCTGTCATGCAACACATCAGTAATGACGGCATTGCTGCCATACACCACACCTCATGTCGGAGACCTTGAATCTTTTTCTCCTTTAAGGCCTGTGTGATTGCCTAAGCTTCTCTGACTATGCTTTGAGAAATTCTCCAAGAAAAGCAAAAGCCAAAGAAACAAGCCTTTGGACTATAACAGCATCGTCCATACATTTCTTTCCTTAGGTAGACAGTGAGACACTAACTGAACCAAAGGCTTCTTCTTAATGTCTGTTATGTGCAAATGTTAATTTTGTACAAAACAGAAATATGTATTTGACATACTGGCCCCAAAAATTTTACAAGCCTATGGTTGGTTATTATGGAATTCTTTATTGATTGACTGGACATTTTTGTTGTTGTTGTTTTGTTTTTTGTTGAGATAGAGTCTTGTGTAGCTCAGGCTAGCCTCCAATTCACTATGTCATCAAGACGGCCCTTGAACTCAATCTTCCTAACTCCACCTCTACAATGCTGAGATTACAGGTGTGGTATTACCATACCTGGATTCTAAATTATTTAATTGTACAGGAAAAACAAAAAACAAACAAACAAAAAAACAAACTTGAAAGCTGCTGAGACCATTAAAGTTTCAGTCAAAAATCAAGAAGTTATTATATCTTACTTTCAAATGATTTAGACTATGTTTTATTTAAAAGTTCAGTGATTCTTTAACATGTATCAGCAGTGATTACAGCTGAATATCCAAACTTATTGCTAGGCCTCTGCCACTGACTTGAGCCACTTATACTCAGAATCAAAGCCCTCATTCTGAAACAGCAACTCGAGTGAGGCTAAAGCAGAGCAGCAATCACTTCCTTTGGAGACTGTAAACACACACATCACAGAAAGACAAGGCACTTTATATACAGCTGCCCAAAATCTCTGAGTAAGCTTTTTAATACAAAAATCTAAGTCAAGACTATTCAAATCCAGTATCTGTCTTTCTAGCTTTTTTAAAAATTTATTTATTTATTATGTATACAACATTCCTTCCATGTATGCTTGCATGCCAGAAGAGGGCACCAGATATCATTATAGATGGCTGTGAGCCACTATGTGGTTGCTGGGAATTGAACTCAGGAACTCTGGAAGAACAGTCAGTGCTCTTAACCTCTGAGCCATCTCTCCAGCACCCTGTCTTTCTATCTTAAGGAAAGATAAGAGATTAAAAAAATCCAGATCTGAGTCAGGTATCGTTGGTTACACCTTTATCCCAGCACTGGGAAGACTGGGGTGAGGCAGGAAATCAAGAGCAGGGCCAATTTCAGACCTGTTCAAACTTAGGTTTGGTTATACAGGCAGAGACTGTCTCAAAACCAAAACCAAACACAAACACCTTCCCTACATCTATGAATAGATCAAGGTATACTTACTCAGTTAGAGTAAACTTTAACTTTGTTAAAATTCTGAAAATATAATAAATTCTCCATAAAGAAATAATTTAAAGAAAAATAGATAAACTCATTTTTCATGAATATCATTCACCAAGTTAAAAGACATTGGACTTAAGTTCACCATCAAATTACTTTTTTGTCAGATTAACATGGAAACCTTCAACTTCATTAAAGTAGCTGGGAAAATTTTTCCTCGGGGACTGGAAGATGGCACTTCTTCTACAACTATGGGGCTTGAGTTCACATGCTCACCCATGAATGACTGAGTGCCTGTAACTCCAGATTTTGAAGCAGAAACAGGCAGTGACCAGCCAGCTTAGCCCATGTGGCAAGCTTCCAGTTTAGTGAGAAACCCTATCTCAAGACAATACAGAGAGTGACAAAGTAAGACACCGAGCATCCTGCTCTGGCCTTCCCATGTGTGCCTTAGAGCCCACACACCCAGTCATGAGCATATAACACGCGCGCGTGCGCACACACACTTTATTTCATCAGAAGCTCGTCTCCTAGCTTACCTGATGTAACGCATAACTCAGCAGCACTATAATATAGTAATATATGGGGAATCCTCCTTGATGCTCTACTTTAGGAGTCCACCAAACAAGCAGGGCATATTCTAATCCAAGCAATAACCTACAAAAAGAGAAACACTGAGTTGACATCTATTTTACATTAAGGAGTAAGCTGTATTAAAAATGGCTAGAGCCAGGCATGGTGGCACATGCCTTTAATCTCAGACCCAGGAGGCAGAGGCAAATGGATCTCTGAGTTTGAGTCAGCCTGGTCTGTAAGTTCCAGAACAGCCAGGGCTACATAGAGACACTCCTTCAAAACAACAGTAACAAAACAAAAATACTACCTGTCCCCCAAACAACAAAAGGACATTCCAGAAGACTAAAAAGAGAAAAACTTCCTCTAAATAACAGTGACATTAAAGTTCCATCATGCCTCCTTCCCCAATCCTACCCATATACTCTATTGTCATAGGCACAATAGTGAACATAACCAGCTATTTAGCAGGCTCTGTTATTACCTGTAGGGCATGGCTTTGTAAAAGATGTTCAGTGGCTGGGGACCCGCGGTGTACTTGCTGATGATCAGCGGCAGTACTATCTGCAGAGGGACCATCGGGACGGCCAGTAAGGCGAGATGTTCCTTAGGCACCCCCTCTTCTACCAGTTTCAGGCCTGTCACGGCATCTGCTGCTGAAAAGCCAATCTGCAGCAAACGAACAGAAGTGGGTTAGCGTCTGACACAGAAGATGCCTACGTCAAGACACAGGCAAGTCCTACAAAACCTCCAGTCTCATCACTTCGTCCCCACCAGTCACAAGCGCAAAGCTGTCAAGTTATAGAAGGTGTATTTTGCACTTTGGTTTACTAATATTATGTAGTGAAAAACAATAGAAAATGCAATACTGATAGAACCGTAGTTAGCTTCAATTACAACTACATTTCCACTTTGAAAACGTTCAATCCAGGCCTTTAATCCCAGCCTTTAGGAGGCAGCAGCAGCAGACAAACTACTGTGAGTTCTAAGCCACCCTGGTCTACATCGTGAGTTTCAGGACAGCCTGAGCTATGTAGTAAGACTCTGTCTCAGAAAAGCATAAATCAGTTGGTTGTAGTGGCATGATTTTAAGCCTAGCACTCATGAGGCAGATGTAGGCATTTCTCTGGAAATTCGAGCCAGCCTGGTCTACAGAGAGATCCAGGACAGACAGGGCAATGTGGAGGGACCTTCCCCTCAAAAAAACAAAAACAAAAACAAAAACAGAAAACCAAACATCAGTTTAATCTATTGTAAGTTTAAAATCCTACTGTTTTGTGTATCATAAATTTAAAAGAAAAGTTTCTGGTTAACCATAAATAAATTTGATCCAAATGAAGAATCATTGACATATTTTTTGACGATTTTTCATAAATTAAAATAAAAATTTCCAAACATATCTAACATTTCAAAATCAATTTTAAGAAAACAGTATACTGGAAAGGTTGAATAAAATATGGAAAAATAGCCTGGCATGGTGGTGCACACCTTTAGTCCCAGCACTTGGGAGGTAGAAGCAGATGGATCTCTGAGTTCAAGGGTAGTCTGCTCTACAGAGCCAGTTCCAGAACAGCCAGGGCTATAAAGAGAAAGCCTGTCTAGGAAAACAAAAAAAAAGCAGAAAAAGTATAATTAATTAGATTTCTTGTTTTGTTTCTGCCGTTTTTGAGACAGGGTTTCTCTGTATACCCTCGCTGTCCTGGAACTCGCTCTGTAGACCAGGCTGGCCTCAAACTTACTGAGATCCACCTTACTCTGCCTCCTTAGTGTGGGATTAAAGGTGTGTGCCACCACCGCCCGGCTTAATTAGATTAATTCTTAAAGACATCAATAAAGAGTAAGGATGATAAAAGTGGAGACAACGTTTGAACAAAGACAGCTAATCCCGAGGATCTTCTCAGAAGTCAGTTTAGTTACAAAAGGACAAACTATAACCTCTCAAAGTCTCAACAAAGCAATCAAAACCTAGAAAACATTGGGGGATAAGAGCATGATAGAGACCCCATAATTCCCTGGAGACACTGAGACACGACTTCTGTGATGCTCCTACAAACCTATGCATAACCTAATTCCAACACAGAGGCCACTCTATAGAATCTAGTCTTTTTTGGGGGGATGGGGTTTTTGTTTATTTGGTTTGGTTGATTTCTGTGAGTTTGAGGCCAGCCTGGTCTACCGAGTGAGTTCTAGGAAAGCCTAGGCTATATAGCACAGTGAAACCCTGTCTTAAAAAGAAAAAAGAAGATGATGATGAAGAGGAATCATGAATGGGAACGTGGGAGGCGGGGGGGGGCGGAGTGATGCAGATTCAGTGCTTACTTTTGAAGTTCTCAAAAGAAAATATTAACTAAGAGGGGAAAAAAAGAATTGCTATGCAATTAACAACATTTCCTGTGAAGGCTCCCTACACAGAGAAAATATTCTTCTTATGTAATGATTTTAAAGTAAGAACGTCAAAAGACAGCAAACCATGCACAATGACAGATCTATAATACCTCCCAATACAGCCCTGCTCCTTTCCCAAACACTTGCTGGGAACCGCAGGAGACTATTGATTTGTTTACTATAAAAATATCTGAGCACCCCACTGAAAACCTTGTGACTAAGTCCTTACCTTATCAGCATTACTCTGGTCCAATGCATCTCAGGGGTCACTCTGATCGCATTTGTTCCTTTATAGGTCTCTCAGATGCAGCTTCAGAAGCAAAATCATCTATGGTTTCTACAAACTCTCTGAGAGGCCTATGCCCCCACCTGAGCACGCATTCTCATTTCCCTTAACACCTCCATTTTTCAACTCTGTTCTATACTGACTGATCCTGAAAAAAACAACATTTTTTTCCAGCTTCACCTGAGTAGATAAGCCTCTGAAAAGAAACTCCCCAGGCTGCTAAAGGTGGAAGCAGAGAGAGAAGTCTCTCTCCCTTACCTCACTTAACTGTCCGGAAAGAGCCACTATTTAAAAAATAAATGCCTAGAAGTATATACTATGTAATTCCTATAGCCTGGTGATTTAACTCCTCAGTATTAACCTAAGAGTAATAAGCATAAAGGTTCACAAAACACCTACATAAATATTTACAGAAGTACTATTCATAATAAACCACACCCACCTAAACAAATCTTGAAATGTAAATACCAGCATACTCATAAAATGGAATTTAGAGTAAGGAGATGAACAAACTATTGCTATAAATAACATACGTTAGATGTGATGCACACTATAGTCCTCACACTTGGGAGATGGAGGCAGGGAGCTTAAACAATCAACACTGAGCTTGGAAGGCTATGCTGTTAAGAGTCCTAGGTGCTCTTCCAGAGGACATGGGTTCAGTTCCCAGAACCCACATGGCAGCTCACAGCCATATGTAACTTTAGTTCCAGGGGATCCACCATCCTCTTCTGGCTTCTACAGGCACTGTACACGTGTTACAGACATACATTCAAGCAAATTATCAATATACATAAAATAAAAATAAAGAAATCTTTTTTTAAAAAAACTATTCAACATTATCATCAGCTATATACTGTCTGAAGCCAGCTACTGGGTTACATAATACTGTCTCATTAAAAAAACCATAGCAAATTTACATATTATGACTATTAATGTAGTTATTTAAACATAATTAAAATACAAATGATATCAGGTTATGTCTGGAATAGGACAATAACTATAAAATTACACACAATGACTCAATTCTACTTTTTTGGGGGGGGGATTTTCAAGACAGGGTTTCTCTGTAGTTTTTGGTGCCTGCCCTGGACCTAGCTCTTATAGACCAGGCTGGCCTCGAACTCACAGAGATCCGCCTGCCTCTGCCTCTGCCCAGTGAGTGCTGGGATTAAAGGCGTGTGCCACCACCGCCCGGCCTCAATTCTACTTTTAGACTGTTGTAAAAACATATATATGAAGTAGGTATATACACAGATATGTGCATACATATAACAGAGAAAAGGAACTCAAAAAAAAAAACAAACCAGCACTCACTCCAAAGGTAGAGGTAGGAAGATCTCTGTGAGTTCAAGGCTAACCTGGCCCACATTTTGAGTTCTAAGCAAGCAAGGGATGTAGAGTGAGACCCTATCACAAAAACAATAGAAATCAAAGGAACACGCCAAAAAGTGTTCATTTCTAAATGACTGACTGATTATGTTATCTTCTAACTATGTCTCCATCATTAAAGAGGATTAACTCATTATTAAAATGAAGACAATGAAGCTACAGTATTTACTTTAATAAAGTGTTCATGTAGATGGACTTAAAAAGGGCTGTAAAAGTCTACACTTTGGGACTATGCTACAGGCTATTATAGCAAGATATACTTGCTTACCTTGCTTCAAGCATAAGAGCTTTAAGTTTTAGGGCTACAAAACTGAGCCTTGTTTTGCTTTCTAAGACAGGGCCTTACACTATAACCTAGGTTAGCCTTGATGTCACATCAATCTTCCTGCCTCAATTTCCCCTGTACTGGGACTACAGGCATTAGTTACAATATCTGGCTAAGCAAAGACTTTGAGGCAGGGGAGATTCAAGGCAGGGTTTCTTTATGTAGCCTTGGCTGTCCTGGAACTCACTCTGTAGACCAGGCTGCCCTTGAAGCCACAGAGATCCGCCTGCCTCTTCCTCCTGAATGCTGGGATTAAAGGTGTGAGCCACAACCACCTGGCTAAGCAAAGATATCTTCATGAAGAATGTAAATTACCAGTAATCCTATTTGTTTCATGGTAGATTTCCTTTTAATATTTTGAAAAAAAAATTCAATAGATTTTTAAATACATATACACTTCCTTATCTTTGTAAGCCACATTCTCAGTAAATGATATTACACCCCGATATTAAGGATGTGTTCCTTACAACTGTAGAAAGGTCTTCACTTCAAGGTGTTCACTCTTATTCCAACCATTACTATTGTCAACAGTATCTACATATGGACATAACTTCAAGATTCCAAGACGTATAGCTTACTTAGATGTGATATTTGAAATCACTTAAAATATATTTAATAGGCAGGAAATATTGCTTTTCAGTTTTAAATCCTATGGTATTAGAAGGGAACTTATGAAAAGACACTGAAAGTATTCCGTGATAATGATAAATTTGTTTAAAAATCTCTTACCTTTGAAGTTAGAATCAGAAGGCAAAATGCCAGAACTGCTGGCATTTTTATAATTGCAAAGAGCAGCTTGTAAGTGTCTGTGATCCCTTGGGTTTCTTCTTTTACTACTGACACTTCCTTGTTTTCTCTTTTCAGAAGGGCTACTAATGTCGTTGTTATTAAAAATACAGTTCCCCAGAAAAAAAGAAAATCTGAAATTAAGAATGGTTTAGTCTATAATTAATTTTTGAAATATAACTTCATTGATAATAAATAAAATACAACTTTCCTTAACTAAAAATACCCTAATGTTTTGCTATAAACTTTGTTTGAGGCACAGCAGACGAATGAAGTCGTCCTGATTCTAAACATACAGACACAAGACTGACTATTACTTACCTCTGGGGGAGGGCTACAGATCTAATTAAATCTTTTTAGGTAAGGGAAAGAAAAGATTTTCACATCACATAAGGATCATTGGTTATAGTTACACACCCAAGCATTTCCTGTTTTAAATTATGACAATTTAGATGATAAAGAATGCATGACTGAACCAAGCATGGTGGTGCACACCTGTAATCCCAACACTCAGGAGGCTTTTGAGGCTAGCTTAGGCTACAAAGTTAATTCAAGGCCAGCCAGAGATACACAGCAAGACCGTCTCAAAAAGAAAAATAGCCAGGTGGGCTGGAACATCCCAATAATTCTAGCACTTGGGAAGCTGAGCCAGAAGGAACAACAGTTAGGATCATCCTTCACTAGACAATGAGCTCGAAGCCAGTCTAGCTGTTTTTAAATGAAAAACTAAACACTCCATTCCAATCCAAATACATGATTATTTGTTTCAGATGACCACAGCAAGTGTGAGTGTGTGTGCTGTGTGTGTGTAATATATGTGTCAGAGTACAGATGCGGGTTCATGAGGAGGTCAAACAATCCTGGGGAGTCTGCCTCCACTGTGGATTCTAGAGATTGAACTCAGATGGTCAGGCTTGCATAGCAAGTACCCGTTGAACTCTCTTTGCCAGCTCATACTTTAAATTTTTTTATTTCTAAACTTTTTACATGTTTAATCTCTTTAAGATTAACCTCTTTGCAGTATCTGCAGATGAAGACATGGTGTACTGTCTGTATTGTTTCATGGAAGGAGCTTGAACAAATGTATAGGTGGGAGAGAATAATGGTCTAGAAGAGCCTTCTTAACAGCCAGAAAGAACAGCAGTAATACAGCACACACCACAAGATATGAATGTGCAAAGCATGTTTACACAAGTCCCTGTAATATACACCGTATGATAAACTACCAAATGCCACCCGAGCTCACTACGAAGCTGGCATAGGAGTTGCCCCTTGATTCAGCATGAACACATTTGTCCCAACGTGTCCCAGTACTCACACCTAGTGGCCTGTAACGCCAGCTCCAGGGTGCCTCTGGCCTCCATGAGCCTATACACTTGTACTCACGTGTATATATATATACTCACCCAACCCAATAAACACAATTAAAAATAATAAAGTGAGACAAATGAAGATTTGTTTAGAGAGTTTAACTTACAGCAGTATTTTCATTAAGAAAGCTTTTTTTAGTGGTTTAATAAGGGCTGCCAACAGAAACGCCAATTAAAAGTTTTGATAAGAATTAAATGACCAGCCAGGCCATGGTGGTGCACACCTTTAGTCCCAGTACTAGGGAGGCAGAGTTCAAGGCCAGTATGGTCCATGTTCCAGGCCAGGCTCCAAAGACGCAGAGAAACCGTGTCTCGAAAAACAAAACCAAAAAAACAAACAAACAAACAAACAAAAAACAGGTCTACAGAGAAACCCTGTCTTCAAAACAAAAAAGAAAAACGAAAAGTATAGATTCTTCCGATATACTTTAGGTTGCGAGAGCTTCACTTCTCAAGAAAAATTTGCTTACTACATCTTAACGATTCTAATGAAAAAAATCTTCAGCTAGAATTTAAATTCCTTTACACCAATGCCAACAGAAGGACATTGTGTGCACAGGCAAGACTATTTCTGATTTCCTTGTGCTCCGAGGGAAATAACAGCATGAAGAACAGGAAGTAATCACAACGGGACACTCACAGGGCCAAAACTCAGTCTCTGCACCTCACATGTGCAGCAGAGGGAAGAGCCAACGGCTCAGAAAGGAAGGTCTAATTGCTGCTGCAGCATAAGCACTAAACACACTGACCACGTCTGTTATTCGTTAACATCGCTTCCAGAGTACAGTGTACCAATCATGGTGACAGTACACCATCAGCTCTCCAAAATGACCAAGATGACAAAGTTGATGTCCAACTTTCACACACACGCTATTTGACTAAACATTCAAAAGTGCCTACAAGAACTTGTCTAATACACCCACGAATGCAGACATTAAGAGCAATTCACCACTGATGAATAAAAGTATAAAGGTTGGCCAAGCAGTGAGGGCAGAAAAGGGGTGTATCTGTGAGTTCAAGGTCAGCCTGAACTAAAGAGCAAGTTCAAGGACAAGACAGCCAGTGCTACACAGAGAAACCCTGTCTCGGAAAAGAAGAAAAAAAATTTATTCACACACACATTTAATATAAATTCTGGTACACCAGTCCATTGTAAACTCAGGAGAAAAGCAGTACAACTCATTTGAAGCTCAAGGTTAGGGACCTGGCAAAATGGTTCAGCCAGGAACCATACCTGCTGCACAAACCTGACCACTAGAGAAGAATCTCTGGAGCCCACATAAAGGTAAAAGAGAACTGCCTTCACTTAGCTGCCCTCTGACCTCCACAACACATATACATAAGTGTGCATATAGACACATAAATAAGTAAACAATATATCTTAAAATGTTTAAAAAGAATTCATCTTACACAATCTTAATATATAGTGTCATTATACAGTGGCTGGTAGTTCAAGCTATGGATATTCTTCAACATCAATCTTACAGGGAAATAGCTTAGTAAGGAATATTAGGACCAGGCAAGGTAGCACACACCTTTAAACCCAACACATGGGAAGCAGAGGAAGAGGCAGGTGGATTTTTCTGGATTTGTGGTCAACCTGGTCTACAAAGTGACTTCCAGAGTAGCCAGGATTGCCTAAGATCCTGTCTCAAAAATCAAAATCAAAAAAAAACATCAAGTTCCAATATTCCTTTATAATTCATACTATTCTGTAAAGCTAGTAAACTATGAAACTATCAAAGTAACTAAAGTGAAAAACAGCAAAAATACCAAATGCTGGCAATCACAGAGAGAAAATAAGTTATTCACTGGGGGATAAAAGGAAAAATCAAACAGCACAAGCAGTACCTACCTACTACAGTGTGATGTACACCTGTAACCCCGGCATTTGACAGGCTAGTGGAGGAGAGAGGCAGCAATGCTCGTAGAACAACTATAAAGATCAAATGCAAGCCCAGCTGAAAGCACACACTTGCAATCCTAGCATCTGAGGCAGGAGGGTCAATGACTCTAGGATAGCCAGGACAGCTGGGTTAGACTGAGGCTCTGCTCTCCCGTTAAAAAAGCGGACTGAGGATAAGAGGGGCATGAAAACAAAAAGGAATCTTAAGGTAGATTAATCAGTCAGCCATGACTGCCGTGTTAGTTACAAAGGCTATACATACATGGAGTAAAACTGCATGCAAACACACAACATATACATGGTCACCTACCCTCCCTCACATGGTGAAATCAGTCAATAGTTTATAGCCCCACACCGATTTCTTGGCATGATATTTAGCTAGTCATGTGCATGGACATGTATGTATGTGTGGGGTGAAGGTCAGAGGACTACTTATGGGAAATAGTTTTCTTCATCATATGGATCACAGGGATAGAAACACAAGTCATCAGGCTTGGCAGCAGGTGCCCTAGACACTGAGCCATCTTGTTTGTCTTAGTATTTTAGTATAAGGCAATATTTTAATGTTATACTAATCCCTATTAGTACAAAAAAAAATCCTTATCACTTCCGGGGAGGTGACCTAACTTATCCCCACAGAAATGAATCAAAGGCAGTTATTTTGTATGCATGTGCACAGGCACACACATCACAGTACATGTGAAGGCCAGAGGGCAACTTTTGGGGGTTGGTTCTCTCCTCCCATTGTGGGTTCCAGGAATCGAAATCCTGTCTTAGGCTTGAGGTGCAAGCACCTTTTCTCTAAGTCCTATATATACATACTTATCTTATTTTAAAGCAAACTTAAAAAAATAAACCTTTAACCTATCACTTCTAAGAATCAGGAATTCTAAAAGTGGGTGATCTTTTTAGACACATGGAGCCACAAAGCTGCATTTGTCTGAAAAACAAAAGACAACAGCCCTATCAGCACATATTTAGATCTAAAGGTTTTCCATGAGGTTTTTCTAACTTCCTACTAATTATAGGCAAAATATTAGATTAAAAGCCACAAACACCTAAGCTCCAAGTACATGTCCCTAATTAGTTGCTTGACAGCAGTTTCTTCATCATAAAAATGAAGAAAGAAATGCATCTTTTTTTGTCTTTGTAGATTTCGTATCCCTTCCTGCTTAAGGGGTCTCTCTTTGCCTGCCCAGGTTCTTGGAAAACAAACAGTATAAGAAGGAAAAGACCTGCTCCTGCGTTTGGAACTGTCCTGAAGCCACGAAAAAGCCAGTCAGTAGAATCAAGGTTTAGAGTCCTTGAGATTTTATCTCTTCTCATCATCCTTGCTCTCAATTTGCCACCTAGATTACTGCTTTCTAAAGCCAAAACTGTTCTTTCTCAGTATATTCCTTACGCAGTACCTGTGATTAATTACAGAATTAAAAAAAAACTAAAGGTTTGTTTACTTTCATGTGTATTAGTGCCTGTATGTATGTAAGTGCACTTTGTGTTCCTGGTGTCCATGGAGGCCAGAAGAGGGTACTGGATCCCCCGAAACTCGAGTTACAGAGGGCTGTAAACCACCACATAGGTGCTCGGAACTAAACTCAGGACCCCTGCAGAGCAACAAGAGCTCTTACGAGAGTAAACACTCAAGCCCTTGGCTGTTTGGTTTGTTATGGACTATAATATGGATTTTCTAGAGTGTGTTTCTCTCCTCTTTACATACCTAGGCAATGGTACTTTCTTCATATGATTCCAGGGTCTTTAAATTCCTCAAAACCACGAGCTGGTTAAACTGAGCATGGTGGTGCATAACTTAAGTACATGGATCCTGGGAAGGATGGGCATCTGATACCAGTCTAGACTCCTTTCAAAATCTCAGGTCTAGACAAAGGTCAAGTAGAGCCCTAGCACGGGGAGGGATATGGGGACTTAGCACAGAGGAAACAGTTTGCCTTTCATGCAGCAGCAGTACTGGGCTCATTTCCCAGCACCAGGGTCACACAGGCAGAAACAGAATGCTCAGAATTTAGTTTCACTATTACCAAGTCACAGAAACCTTAAAACTGGTAATGTGATATGTGTAAACATTAAAATTAATGCTTTAACTCTTTGACTCGAAATGTTTTAAACAAAATCAAAAGTCCACTACAGAAAGAGAAGTTAAATTTTAAAGTGAGCTATTTTAGAATCTTGTGGAGAACAAAGTTCTCCAGTAATTCAAACAGCTATTCAAAAAAACAGCATCAGCCTAAATAAAGATCCAACCATGAGAAATGTCAACTGTTATCTCTACCACAGTCAATGCTGGCTATGCTGGGCCTCTCCGATGCCCATCTCCACTGTTCTTAGTTGGCAGGCATTCTTATTTGCAGAGGCCCTTAGAACCCTGTCACTTAGCCAAGTGCAGAACGCTTCTATTTACTACCCTCGTCATTCAACAGATTGCTGGAGAGGACGACTTGTGGGAGAGGTTCAGAAAGAGAGAAACTAGACATCGCAATCCTCTAAAACACAAGAAAAATTTGAACCGTGTTTAAATGATTTTTTTTTTTTTTGGTTTTTCGAGACAGGGTTTCTCTGTGGCTTTGGAGCCT
>LOEQ01005253.1:27364-55626 GCA_001685075.1 Bramus lutescens
AGGGCCAAGGCAGTTTCTTTATTAACCAATGAAAGTAACACATAGACAGATGACCCTCCTATATCACACAGGTAATCTGGATGCTCTATGCTATTGTGTTGTCTTTGAAGTGTTTGACTGTTGAGAAAGGAGCAACAGCTGCTAAAAAGACATTTGATTATAAATGCTGCTGGATTAATACAACCTATATATTTTGAAAATGCATTGACTTCAAAATTTAAGTTAAAAGATACATTACTTTGGAGAAGATACTTTGTTTTTGTTTCCACAGGAAGTGAGAGTATGTATTCTGGGTTAAGAAAAATAAGGTTTGATCTAGGAAAATCCCCTGAAAAATCTCCAGTAGGAGAGGAAAGCCCACATGATACAACGTTTTAGAACACCTTTGTTACAGTTCCCTCTGAATTCTACATGCAGAACATCTTCAAGATTGCTGGCTGAGATGATCCAGCTCCACAGAATACTCCAGTTAGGATTTAACCATAATTCTAAATTTCCTTTGGGTCCCCATAAGATTATCAGTGGCCCCAATCATCAGAAGTAGCCTAGAAAACTATGCCCACATTTCCATAGTATGATGTTACTCACGAACTAACAATCCTTGGATTAAGAGTCCCACACAATTAATAAAAACTCAAGAATAGAAATTATGTTTCAATTTGAAGGTCAGAAAAGTAAAACAGCCAGCCACCAGCTCTTACCTCAACCTCAGTTTGAAAATGACAATCTTGCCTCCAGGTGTCTTAGAAAGAGACAGAGACTGAGACCTGTCTCCACCATTTTATAATCCTCTCTCATTCTGGAGTTAAAGGCATGCACTACTGGGATTAAAGGCATGCATCACTGAATTTCTATGGCAAGCTAGTGTGGCTACTGTGATTTAAGGTGTATGTTACTACAGCCTGGTCTATAAGGCTGAGCAGTGGGGCTATTTTACTCTGATCATCAGGTAAATTTTATTTATGAAAATACAAATGAAGTGTCACTACAACTGAAATGATTAAGCGTGAAGAAATACCAGAAAGTTCTTGAAATGTGAAAGTTCACAATTCAAAATGAATATATTTTTATCATTGCTGTTGAAATCAGTTGCTGCAAACTTGGTGACTGTAAAGATTTCATTTTATTATTTATTAAGTGCATGTATATGCTTCTGTGTGCACACATAACATGTGGGGGTTGCCCAAAAAAAGTCCAGAAGAAGACATCAGGTTCCCCATTAGCAGAATTGGAGGTGGTTGTGAGCCACCTGACATGGGTGCTAAAAACTGAACTCAGATTTTGTGGAAGAGTAAGATATCCTTTTAGTGGCTGAGCCATCTCTCCAGCCCTAATTATGGAGATTAAATAACAGCAATTTCTTAGCTCTGTCCTAGTTGTCATGGGATGAAGTGAAGATGTCAACAATATTCCTCACTGGAAACTTTGTTGAGAATTAGCATCTAATCTGCTATGTAATTTGCTGGTAGAAAACAATTCCTTGAGTTGAATAGTACAATCACTATTGACATGCATATTTTTTTCTGATAGAACTCACTTGCATATGAAGGTTTATTTAAAATGAAAGGAATGGGTATTACTTTGTGTTTGAATTAAGGAAGACAGATGCTGTCAATATTTGTATAAAACGTATCATTGGGTATATGTATTATTTCTCCAGAGTAAATACCTAAGTTTGGCTACACATTTATAGATTATATGTTGCTTTATATTTATTTATATACATAGCTGTCAGTTTTCCTTAAAATGTACTTTCTTTACACAGACACACAATTCTTCAACTGCATGCCATTCAGTGTTTAAGAAACAATATCTCATATTTCAGTTTGCATTTGTCAAATTATTAATAGTATTGAATAATTTTATTGAGTTAACTGGTCTCTCATATATATTTCTTCATGAAGTATATATTTCACAAGTGTTTCTGTATTTTCAGTTTATTTATAATTTCATAATAATAATATATAGTTATGAATATTTCTATTATATTTATGTATCATACACTTGATTACTTATAAGATTATGGTTTTCCTTTTCAGATTTTTTTTTCTGAGGCAAGCTGCCCTGGAACTCACTTTGGAGATTAGGCTGGACTCAAAAACTCATAGAAAACTAGAAAACAGCCTGCCTCTGTCTCCCAAATTCTGGGATTAAAGGCATACACTGTTATACCTGGCCCTTTTTTGGCTTTCTTAATAAGAGATTTCTGTGAGTATGGGATGCTGATATTCATGTCAGTAATTTTTTATGGCTAGTACAGTTTATGTTTCATTAACATGTGTCTAACTCTTGTTGTCAGAGTTATTGCCCACATCTTGACTCTTTCTTTCAAGAACAGCAGCATCCAGCACACCTTCAAAGATAGACTTGACTGGGGTGGTGAAGTAGTCAAGAAAAGACATGGACACATATATACAAAATCTCTGGTCATGGATGGACTAGTCTCTCTGATGGAGAAACCTCAACACCAAGGCAGAGCAGTGAGTTTATTACCAAGAATTTAACAGGGAGTAAGAGTTGTTGCATTCATCTTAAATAGAGGGTAGGGTTGTTACATTACATGCAGATAATGAAGGAGGCATACTTTTTGGTATACAGATGAAACAAGGAGAGGTTTATCTTATCTCAGTTGAGGCAGTCTCTGAAGACAAGCAGTTTGAGGTTTTCAATATCCAGATGAAAGGAGAATATTGCCTTGGCATATTTCTCCACGCACATCAATATTTACACTTGGATCCCCAAAGAAAGCTTTGTCACTACTTTGTGTCTCACCTAGGTAAGACTTCACCATTCCATATGGCTGAGGCCTTGGAGTCCTTGATATGACCTTCCACATGTCAATAGCACACATTAGATCAAGATATTGCACATTCAAGGCTTCCTATGCTCCCTATGAAAAGCAGGGTAATGGGGGTGGGTTGAGTGGAAGGGGAGATGGGGAGAGAGAAGGGAGAAGGGGAAGATTGGGGTGAGGTTGGGGGAATGGGATAATTGAGATGGAGGAAAGGTGGATATGGGAGCAGGGAAGAAGATATCTTAACTAAGGGAGCCATTTTAGGGTTGGCAAGAGACTTGGCTCTAGAGGGGTTACCAAGTGTCCAAGGGGTTTCCCCAACTAGGTCCGTGGGCAGCAGAGAAGAGGGTGCCTGAACTGGACTTCTCCCATAGACACACTGATGAATCTCCTGCATTGAACCTTCATTTGGCGATGGATGGAGGAGATAGAGACAGAGACCCACCTTGGAGCACTGGACTGAGCTCGAAAACTCCAGATGAAGAGCAGAAGGAGGGAGAACATGATCAAGGAAGTCAGGACTGCTAGGGGTGCATCCACCCACGGAGACGGTGGGACTGATCTAATGGGAGCTCACCAAAGCCAGCTGGACTGGGTCTTAAGGAGCATGTGATCAAACCGGACTCTCTGAATGTGGCTGACAATGAGGGCGAACTGAGAAGCCAGTTATAATAACAATGGATTTTGATTCTACTGCATGTACTGGCTTTTTGGGAGCCTAGTCTGTTTGGATGCTCACCTTCCTAGGATGGAGGGGGGACCTTGGACTTCCCACAAGGCAGGGCACCCTGACTTCTCTTAAGACTGGAGAGCAAGGGGGAGGGAGAGTGGGGGACTGGGAGGGAAGTGGGAGGATGGGAGGAGGTGGAAAATTTAAATATATGAATAAATAGATAAAAATCAATAATAAAAAAGCCTAAAGGTATATTTTTGATCCCTCTCAGTTTAATTTTTGTATTTATAACTTATTGTTTCTCACATAGATATCACTACTTGTTGAAAACATTGCTATTTTTATTATATTGGTTTGGTAATGATCTTGAAAACTAAATATCATATAAGTATTTAGAAATATAAATGAGATGCATTATGTGATCTTAAAACTCCTCATTACATTCCATTAGTATCCACAAGTATTATTTATAATTTGTCAGTAGTGTGTTCTTACTCACATTCTCCAGTCAGTATGAAATAGTGTACTGTGAGTTCTCAAACCTCATTTTTTTCAGTAACTACAAAGTCTAGATTCTTTGCATTTTGCGTGAATATTAAATTCCTCATGTTAATGACTAAAGTAAGTCTTTTGGGTTACAATGCCACAGCTTTTAATTTATAAATTAATTTTCTGAAAATTGATACCTCCACAATATATCAACTTCCAATTTGCTTAATTTCAGAAAATAATGGAATAAATGTAGATGCAATAATAGCCAAACATGCACACATCTGTAGATGTTATGGACATCAATCTCTCCTACATCCTTTTGTTCATCATCAATAGTTTGGGCAGCATCTTATGGACTCAGAAGAATATCTCTGAGTTTAGTATGATTTTTCATTAATCTTTCCAAATGACCTTTCCTGAGGTTATGTTATAAAATAACTCTGTAGGTTGTTTTATTTAACATTATTTATTTTAATATATTGAAATGATTACTTGGTTCTAAGAAAATGTTTTTTGAACAATGGTATTCAAATTGGTGCTGAAAGGTCAGATAATAGATTTATATGAAAAATATTTTAAATAAAACATGATTCAAGTTTTTAACAAGGAATAATAAACACTACTTAATACATTTAAAATTAATAAACCAGAAAAATGAATATAATGGAGTTTCTTAGCAAATAAATGGAATGTATACAGAAGAAGTGAGTGAGAAATTAAAGATAATACAAGATAGACAAAAAAATTAAGTGTTCAGGGAATGGAGAAATAATAGCAAAGAAGGGGCAAGGGAAAGAATGAATGAATTTGAAAATGTAGCAACAGATATCACCCATAGTGAACAGAGAGGAAAGACTTCTACAAAGAAGGAAATCAAACAACATCAAGAAAGAGGGCTGCTGAGGCCTGTGTGGCAACAGCTGAAGAAACAAGAGTGTTAGCAGTCGTTTCAACACATCTTACTGACACAAATATAAATCTGGGGTGTCATAAGTTTTGGTCCCCATTTGCATCAAACACTAATGTAGTTCTCAAGAAACTAACTCCAAAAGCAGCACTTCCCATAAAGTGCCAAACAAACACCAAGTTTCTTATGAGAAGCTGAGGATGTCTAAAGAAATAAGCAAATATTTGAATGGCTAGCAAAAAATAACTCTCAAATCAAATAAATTTTCAGAGAAACATCTTTCACAATTACATGTAAAGGAAAACAACATTCTCTGTCTCTTTCTAGTAGATACAGTGAGACAACTCAAAGGGCCATTAATGAATTCTAACCCACAATCATGAACCATAACTATGATGTCCACACATCTGTGACCTTATAGTCATTCAGCTTCAGTTATTTTGTTAATTAATGTGACCAAAAATAATACTACCATGAAAGTGACAATTTATATCTGTGTATTAGTATCTATCTATCCTTTCATCTGTCCGTCTGTCTGTCTATCTATCCTTAGCAACAACAACCACCTTAGTAGTTACAAAAAGATAAAACTCTAACAGAAAATACATCACATTAGCCTATCACAGCATCATTATAACCCATAGACAAGCATAACAAAAAAATTTAATAGGGAGATGGAAATAGGATTTATCAGCTGAGGATACACATGACAAAAGAAACATGATGAGATGCAACTTAATTCCAGGTCATAAGAAGCCTCTTCTCACACTCTTATGCACTGCATTCAAGTACTATTCATGCATATAAACAAACACATACACAAACAAACAAATAAAAAAGTAAATCAATACAATAAAGAAAAACCCAAAATAATAGTCAAATATTAAGATATCCTCAATTACATTAAATGTACACATTTTTAGAAGTAAATTCATAAAATGTACAAAGCATTTGAAAAAATTTAAGCAGTGTGCAACATTTTCTCTAAAACATAAGGACAAAGGTGAATTGAAATAAGATTAGATTTACTATATACTATGCATAAGCATGCAATATATAAATAGTAATTGTCAATCAAAAAATGCAATAACTATATTAATGTATCAAAGTTGACTTAAGTTATATGAAGAGAGGGATTGTATCCAAAAGACGTAAATCTGTCAGAAAGAAACGGTGTCTGGTATGGTGAGTCTTGTGGAGCAGTTTCCTCCAAGATGGAAAAGATGCATCTGGCAGGAATGATCCTTAAGATCGAAAGTAAACAAGTAAACATAACCCTAAGAAGTCCCTGAAACTAAGCATATTCATTTGGCCCCTTACTGCAAGTAAACAGTAAAGACTGCTGTGAGTTACTTTCAGACAAGCACACATGAAGAGAAGACTCACACAGAGCAGCCTGTCTGAAAATGTAGAAACCGAAACCAGTTAAATTGTCTGAAGAGATTTAGGTCAGCTGAACATCCTGGAATGCACACTTTCTGATGAGTTGAGCTGGCTGCATGGCTGCAGGCTGTGCTGTATGCCCCTGGTTTCCAGGCTTAGTGAGCTGTCAACTAGCATGAACATTGGTGCTGCTGCTCTCTTTCTATTTTTTGCATTCATATTTTATAAGCAAACTCAATAAAATTCACTGGATCACCAAATTGGACTTTGGTGGTATCTGTACTTTGGTTTGTTATAGGCTCCTTTCTGGAGTGAGTAGTCATGGTGTGTGTGTGTGTGTGTTTGTGTGTGTGTGCGTGTGTGTGTGTCTGTGTTTGTGTGTTTATATGTGTGTGTGTTGCATCTCCCCAGGAAAAGTCTTCCATACAATACTGACACATACCTTTAATCTCAACACTTAGAAGGAAGAGACAGATGGTTGTCTGTGAGTTATAGGATGGCCTTGTCTACATAGTAAGGTCCAGAATATCCAGGACTACATAAAGAGAATCTGTACCAAGAAAAGAAAAGAAAAAGAAAGAAAGAAAGAATGAATGAAAGAAAGAAAGAAAGAAAGAAAGAAAGAAAGAAAGAAAGAAAGAAAGAAAGAAAGAAATGTCAACCTTAAGCAGGTGTTCACAGCAAGCAAGAAAGGAGGAAAGGTAAAAAAAAATTCATAAGGTGATGCATTATTTCATTTAGAATTTAAAATCTTTAAATAAAATTTATTTTATTTTAAAATAGGTAAGGAGTTTTAAATAATCAAAAATTTCACATAGTGAAATCAACCAAAAGGATAGAGGTAAACTGGTAAAATCTGTATTTGTGACTACAGACGTAAATAATCCTTTTTTAATAATTTATATAATAACTGGCCAGGGCATTGGAAAGAAACAGAACTCAACATCATCAATAAAGAGGTAATCAATAATCATAGAGTTCTCTACTCAAAACCTCGAAAATGCACTTTTTCTTCAAATGTCCCTGGAAGAGTTGTCAGTAGATCTTCTGCAGCCTAGAGCAAAAGTCCACAAGTCAATAAATTTAACAGAAACAAAGTGTTCGCTGGCTATAGTGGAATCACATTAGACAGTAACATGAAGGGCAGAGAACTGAAAAGACTTGGAGAGTAAAAACTGTACTTATAAATCTGTGAATCACAGAATAAATCCTGATAACACAGAAAAATCAATGGCAATATAAATAAATAAATAATCCAAGTATTATAATACAAAATGGGATAAACTTTGTGAACATTACTGGAAATTACAGCATCAGGAGATAAGCAAACTACATACAATTGAAAAGTTAAGAAACAGAAGATTCCTTGGAGACATATTTGATGGAAGTCGTTAATTCATTCCCGGCTGATGTTAGACCATCTGGGACATTTTCAGGGGGTCTTCTTTGATCAAATCACATTTGTCTTGAAGGAATCCACAGGTTCTCATCCTCTGTGGAAACAAAAGCAGAACCCCTTTTCCAAAGCAACATATCCTTAGGCCCAAATTTTGAAATCAAGATAACTTTAAAGTATATAAAGTGCGTGTATGTGTGTGTGTGTGTGTATGTGTGTGTACACACACACATAGGTTTAGCTTAGCAGTCTGTACAATGAAATGTCTCTCTCTAACTCATTCACAGCAAAAAATTTCAAAGAAAACACAATAATATTCATGATCCACACTCTCTCTATATGTTCCATATTTATGTGGCTTATTTACTTTACTCATTTAATCTATTACAATATGCACTCTATCTCTTTAAAAATTTTGTTTTATTTTTTAAACCATTTGCTTTCTTTTTAACTGTCTATATTCTTTTCTTCTTTTCCCAAACCTATAAATGTTTATCCAACACTCCACCCCATTTAGAAGTCTTTTTCATCTGAATCTGTCTTTATTATTTCTGTTATTATTTTCTGACCATGAGTACTTTTTAAAAATGCTAAGTAGGCATAACTAGTACCAACTCCGCAGTACTGCCTGCTTGCTCCACCCAGTCCAACATGGCATTAGGGTTAGGGTTAGGGTTCCCCAGATCCAGGGTCACAGTAGGTCTATGTCACCATTAAGCAATTTGTAACATGCTGTTCACAGACCCCATTTAAGTGCTTGGCCTACTGAAAGAGCCTAGTTCCTGCTGGCAGAATGAACCAGAAACTGTGTTTTGTTTTGTTTTGTTTTTGTTTTTGTTATTAATGCATAATCAGGAAGACATCTTTTCAAAGGGCCACAATGTTCCTGCTTACTGCCAGCAAACAGAGACAATCTGGAAAATAAAATGTGGCTAAACTTTGGTTTTGTGTGTGTGTGTGTGTGTGTGTGTGTGTGTGTGTGTGTCTAGAATTTTTTTTTAGAAGATCTATTGTTTAATGTGGATTTCACTGGCATACATTGGTGTGCCATTCTGTTTCCTTCAACAGACAGATATGAGAAATCTGACTACAAATGTGAGATGAAAGACAAAGAGACCTGGAGGAAATGGGAGTTAGAGATGGAAAGAAGCTAGAGATGTTTCAGTGTGAGTAGTGTGTGGACAATGTGGGCATTTATGACCCTGCAGTCATAAATACTCTTACCATTGTATTCATTTCTGGTAACTGTGCTCTAGTAAAGATCAAATACAGAAAAAGAACAAAGTACTTTAGCTCTAACCTCATTTCTCTTTTTCAGGGATAGAACTCAGGTCTTATTCATGGTAAGCAACACCATAGCATGGAGTTAAATCCCAGCTCTCCATCATTCTTCTCATAAATGTCGTTGATCTTGGCTCTGAAGACTCAATCAACACCTGTGAGTTTCACATAGACCTGGCCTGTCTTCATTTGGTTTCAGACTATCTCCATGCACATTTTTCTGTACATAGTCCTCTAAATTGCAAAGCAATTTCCCGGGTTCTAAGCAATTAAGTGAAGAAATAAAAGCTAATGCAGATCATCAATAAAGTTTCAGCATCAAACCACATGAGGTATTCTTTGCTTAGTTCAGTTCAACTCAATCAGCACATTAGTCATTCCTGGACTGAGTTTTCTTTGTATTTACTTGATTTCTTTGGCTTTGGTGTGTTAGTACACATAGCTCCTTTTCCATCTCCATTACTATTGCTCATATTAGCTCTCACACGACAGTATCATTCCCCCTTTAATGTGGTTCTGGCTTCCCCTAGTGAGTGTGTATCTAGGCCTACATTTGTTCATCTTTCCCAGCTCTCTGCAGACCGGAAGGAGGCATTCATTTCCATCTGTTTGCATTGCACCCTGCAGTTTATCACTAAAATATATATTGGTAACATGGCATAGAACAGATGTTGACTTATAACAAGTCTATCTGGACTGTACATATTACAGAGACTAGATATATTCTAACATTTTCCCCTATTGATTGATTTCCTTTAAAAATAATTTTTAAGATTTGCATTACATTGGGAAAATTAGTTATTTGAGAAAATTTAGAGATGCTCTCCAAACTCTTTATGAAAAATAGCTCATACTTTAGAACTTATTGTCATTATTCCCTAAAAGCCTTACAGGATCAATGGTAACTTAAGCACAGTAATTGATTCTATATCCTGAAAACATGAAACAAATAAACATTTCAAAGTTTGAATGTTTTTTCTGTTGCCAATGTTTAAAATTACATGTGTGTTTTTCACATTTAAATTTTGGTGTTAAGCCAAGACTACCATTACTTTGACCACACTACTTTAAGCGCCTACATCTCAATTGTTACTATACAATTGTACTAGTGATTTTGTTCTTTGCTTCACTATTCTTGAATAAAAGACTCATGGAGACAGATAAAATGTTTTAAGTTCAAGTTATCCTTCTTCTATGACACTGTGGATTCAGATAAGATAAACAACTCAAAATGTGTTTTTGCCATGATATAAAATGGTAGCAATACTGTCAATATAACACAGTTTTGGAGTTGCTTGAGAGTAAACCAAGGGTCTGGAACATTAGACCTTTAAACAACATCTTCAGTTCTTAATAAAAATGTTTTGAAAATTAAATGCAATCATAATTATTTATTACAAATGTTCTTAAGTCTCAAGAGTAGAAGAAAAGTTATAGAGCACAAATTTATGAACATAACCCTAATACAACACAGACTATACTTATCATATTATTAGAAAACTTAGTTTAGCCAGCCCATGTAACTTCTTATCCTACTCTCCAGATGTTAGAATGTTAGTAACACCCAGATTCATCCAGCGCTTTCTTATCCTGAAAGTGGCCATTGTATGTATAATGCCTATGACTTTGAGCTGAACCTGAGCTTACTGGCATCCTTGTTCTAAATAAATTCCCAATCACACCTTTCACTTGTTCCTGGGGAAGGATGATACTCAGAGGCATCTTGATACCTAGTGGTGGCCTGACAGGCCCTAAAGACACACGTGATCTGAAGAAGTCCCTGAACTTGCATATCTTCTCGCTCCTTGAATAGCATCATTTCCATTTCATATTTTGTCCAAACAGTGGAGATTAGATGCGAACCTCACAGTAAACATATGTCACCTCCAAAAATAAGGCTCATTGATAGTTTATAATTGATTTATAAAGTTCCACAAGGCTCTGGGCAGTATCAACTTTACATTATTGTTTATAAGTAAACTACCTTCAAAACTGAAACAAGTTCTTCTTACAGAAATCTTAGAAAGAAGTTTCTGTCTTTTCTCAATATTTGCTGTTTAAAATTTGTTTTCTCATAGGATACTGAAATTTTCACACACAAAAAAATGTGTGTTATATATGTGTACTTTTGTGTGTGTGTGTATGGAGCAAGACACCACTTAGTGTACCTGGTAGTCAAAGCACAACCTCCACTGTGAGCCTTAACTTTTCATATTGTTTGAGGCACATCTTTGTGTTGTTTGCTACTGCAAACACCGTTAGACAATACATTTCTCAGAACTGTCTGGTGATCCCCAGTCCCCACCTTCCATCTCCCTGGAGGGACACTAAGATTACAGATGTTTTTCACCACACGTGTATTTGCATGTGTTCTGGAAATGCCAATACAAAGCAATATGGTCACTGCATGTACTTTTTGCACCAAGTCAACTCTTCAGCTCTGGTTCTGTTACTCATGAGAGATATTAATTAGATTATCTTACTTTTAGTGTTGCTGTGACAAAACACCCTGACAAAAGCAACTGAAAGAAGGGAAGGTTTATCTTTTCTTACAACTCAAGGGTACATTATATGATGTCAGAAAGTAAAGGTGACAGCAGCTTGATGTCATTGGTCACACTGAATCCATGGTGGTGTTCAGATCACTTCATTCTTTTTTATATAGCCAGAGTTTCCAGTCTAGAAACCCCTGCCACCTACTGTCTACTTTTTTGAACCAGCACTCCTTTCTTCCAATGTTCCTCAAAAATAGAAGCATTGTTCCTGAATGCTATTCCTCAAATAGCAAGCTCATCCACATTCAGTCAAAGAACATTTGGTCAGGTTTATTACCACAATGGTCCCAGTTTTCTGTACTGAAATTTGTCTTAGTTACTTTTCCTGCTGCTATGATAAAATCTTGCAAAATCAGCTTAAGGGAAGAGAGAATTATTTTGACACATCCTTTCTGGGTATGGTGTAATATGATAGAGAAATCTTTGTTTAAAAAGGTTGAGAAAAATCACACACACACATAATCAGCAAGAAAATATAAGTGGATATTTGTGATCAGAAGGATATTTTTAAAATGTTTTAATAGCCACCTATTGGGCAACATTTATTATACTTATCCCAAAATTAGAATTTGAAGAACAGTTGGAAACATATCCTTAGTTTAAAATACTGATATCTGGTTTTGAGAGGGTTGTTTGTTTCAATATTGTCTTCATATTCCTCTCTTTTTTTCAAAACATAATTTCTTTACTTATTCTTTGGGAATTTTATATCATATTCCCTAATTCCTACTTTCACTCACCTTCCAATAACTCATATCTTCCCCACACCACTGAAGCATTCCCCAAAAGAAAATCAAATCAAAACGTACAAAGCTAGCAAGCCAGAAAACAAAAGTAAGAACAAAACAAAACAGCAACAACAACAAAACAAGCAAACGAACAAACAAAAAACCTCTTTGCACAACTTGGGATGGCCAACGGGTTCCGAGAGGAGTTCCAGTGAGGATACGGGATGATGGTATACTAGAAGCCAGACGTCTTGAACCAGAACAGTGACTCATTGCCATGAAAATTTGCTTGGAAAGCTGATTTGAGAAAAGGGTGTAATGTGTGAGACACCACTCCCATTGCCACCAGTATGAAAGAGGAGATGCTGGAGAGGTGGGAAAGAAGGGGAATCTTGTTTGTCATGTTCTTGTTTTTGTTTGTTTGTTTGGTAAGGAAACAAATGTGTGTGTGTGCATGTGTGTTTTTTTATATATTTTTTTTCACGATGACCACATCCCAAGAAATATTGCCACAACAGACTGTAGATCTTCAAACTTCAATTAACCTAAACAAGCTAATACCAACCATAATTTCCAGAGCCCATTTCCAGACCATTCTCAGTCTCAAGTTCACAAATGAAATCAATCTTTGTATGATTCATCTTCTTCTTGCCTTGTACATATTTCTATCACATTGAAATTCACAAATTTAAGGATTTAGAAACTGGGCTTAGGAGGGATGAGTTCTAGCCAAATGTAATAGATTTAAATTTAGGAAAAAGTACCAATTTGGCCTTCCTTCTCTTCCAAGTGAGTGCCAAGTGATCGGAATACATTTGTGTTTTTTTCTCAGCAAAATTACTTATTAAACAAAAAATATTTTTTCTTTTCAAAATCAACTATTGATACATTCCATAAGATTTTAGGGAAAGTTTTAGAGGATATTTTAAACAAGTAAAATGTAGCAATTTTACTACATAAAATGATTTGGGAATTGATCTCGGTAGGTGTGAAGGCTATTCTCGGTTGTCAACACGACAAAATCTCTAATTATTTAAAACCAAATAACTGGGCAAAACTGTGAGGGGATTTTTTTCTTAACTAAATCATTTGAAGGGGTAAGATCACTTCTATTCTAGGAGGCTACACCTCCTAGCAGTCTGTATAAAGGATGTGGAAGGAAAACCATTTTTTTCTACCTCCACTCTCCTACAGTTGTTTGCTGTCATTCTCTTTACCAACCTCATAACTTCACTGGCAATATAGTCTGCTTCTTTAATTGCAGCCTAAATTGAAAGCCAACAGAGATAGCCACAAATATGAACTGACCACTGCTGGATTCTTGGACCTTCTGTTCATAGGCAGCCATTATTAAATAAGCTAGACCATTATCCATTATTCATAAGCCATTAATAAAAAATCTAATATATATGAATATATACACATATATATGTACACACACACACANACACACACACACACACACATATATATATATATATAGTATACGTTGTAAGTTGTGATAGTCCAGAGAACCCTGAATAATAAATAATATAGCTAGTGTGGAAAAAATGTTTCAAAACTACATGAATATTTTATAGTTGCAGAATTAGCTAAATATGGCTTTTCTTTTACAATATCTTATTTTCAAAATTTTTAGTATATATTTGAACTAACATTTATAGCTTCAGAAATTTGAGGCCAAGTAAGACTTTAAGATTAAAATTTCCAATATGGTATTTTGAATAAGATTAAAATTTCCAGTGTGGTATTTTGAATAAAAATAGTCCTGTTGGGTCATAGATTTCAATGTTTAGTCAATAGAGAGTGGCACTATTAGGAGGTGTGGCATAGTTGGAGTAAGTATATTACTGGGAATAGGTTTTGAGGTTTCAAATGTCTAAAAATGTTAGGGGAAGTGTATCACTGAGAGTGGGCTTTGATTTTTCAAAACTATAAATCAGACCTACTAGCTTTCTCTCATCCTACTGACTGTAGATCCAGATATAGAACTATTGGCTCCTTTCCAGTGCTCTTTATGTCCATGTGCCACCACGCTTCTTGTCATGTTCATAATGGATCAAGCCTTTGAAACTGTAAGCAAGTCTCACTTAGATATTTTCCTTTATAAACATTGCCAAGGTCTTGGTGTTCTTTCTCAATAATAGAACACTGGCTAAGATAGAAAATGATACCAGGAGTATATAAAAACAATAATATGCTGAAAAAGAAACCAGGAAAACACCTTTTAAAAACTACAAATAATATAAAATATCTTGGTGTACCTATATTCAAGCAACTGAAAGACCTATACGACAATAACTTCAAATCTTTTAAGAAGGAAATTGAAAAAGATATCAGAAACTTGAAAGATCTCCCATGTTCATTTAACTGTAGGATTAATATAGTAAAAATGGCCAACTTATAAAAAACAACCAGCAAATTCAATAGTATCCCCATTAAAATCCAAAATATTTTTTGAATACATAAAAGAACAATGCTTCATTTATACCTTTAAGAATGGCCAAGATAAAAAACACTGATGACAATAATATGCTCGAGAGGATGTGAGGGAAAGGGAACACTCCTCCATTGCTGGTGGGAGTACAAATTTGTATTGCTCCTTTGGATATCAGTATGGTGATTTCTCAGAAAATTAGAAAACAACTTTCATCAAGACCCAGAAATACCACTTTTGGGTATTTAACCAAAAGATGCTCAATCACACTGAAACATGTGCTCAACTATGTTCATAGCAACATTGTTTGTCATAGCCAAACCTGGAAACAACCTAAATGCCCCTCAACCAAAGAATGTATAAGGAAAATGTGGTACATTTACACAATGGAGTACTACACAGCAGAAAATAACAATGACATCTTGAAATTTGTAGGCTCATGGATGGAGCTAGAAAACATCATACTGAGTGAGGTAACCCAGACCCAGAAAGACAAATATCATATGTACTCAATTCTAAGTAACTTTTAGAAATAATGCAAAGTAAAGCAGCCTACAATTCATAATCCCAGAGAACCTGAACAACAATGAGGATCCTAAGAGAGACATACTTGGACATAAACTACCTGGGAAGTAGAAAAAGACATCTTCTAAGTAAATTGGGAGCATGGGGTTATTGGAGAGGATTCAAGGGAAAGGAGAGAGAAAAATGTATAACTCGATAAAATCAATAAAAATAAAAAATTACAAATAAGCATGAAAAGCACAGTCATAAATAAATATTTCCAGGCATGGCAAAAAAGAAAGAAAAACAAAAAAAATATCTAGAAGAGATAAAGCAATTCTGTACAATAAAAGAACTTCCAGAGGTATCACCACCTTAGAATTTAAGTTCTACAACAGGGCTACTGTAATATAAACAGCATGGTACTGGCATAAAAACATACTGGTGGATCAATGGAATGGAATCAAGGACCCCTAAATGAATCCACACTCCATGGATACCTGATTTTCATTTTCAACAAAGAGATTGTCATCCTGAACAAAAATCAAGTCTAAGTGTATCAAAGATCTCAACATTAATCCAAATACACTGAACCTGATAGAAGATAAAGTGGGGGAATTTCCTTGAGTACACTAAACAAAAGACAATTCTTTAAACTTCTATTTACCAATAGCATAGACACTAAGCTTGACAATTACTAAATGGGTCCTAATGAAATGAAAATTTTATGTAAAACAAAAGACATCATCAATAGGACAAAATGGCATCATAAAGAATGAGAAAATAACTTTACCATCCCCACTTCTGACAGAAGGCTGAATACCAAAATATATAAGACCAATAGAAACTATACATCAACAAATGAAATAATCCACTTAAAAATGGGGTACAGATGTATATAGAGAATTCTCAACAGAGAAATATCAAATGGTCAAGGAACATATAAAAATTTTTAAACATCCTTAGCTGTTAGGGAAGTGCTAATTACTCTGAGATTCTAACTTACACCTATAAGAATGGCTAAAATCAAAAACTGAAGTGACACCTTATTTTAGAGATGATTTGAATCAGAGGAACACTCTCCCACTTCTGGTGGGAATGAAAACTAGAACAGTCACTTTGGAAGTCAGTGTGATGGTTCCTCAGAAAACTTGGAATCAATTGACCATAAGACCCAGCTATATCACTCTTGGGCAAACACCCAAAGGATGCTCAATCATACCACAAGGACACTTTCTCAACTATGTTCATAGCAGCTTTGCTAATAATAGACAAAACATGGAAACAACCTAGATATTCTCCAACTGAAGAATTGATAATAAAAATGTGATTCAATTATACAGTGGAGTATTACTCAGCTCTTAAAAACAATGACATCAGGAAATTTGAGGTAAATGGATGGCACTAGAAATAGCCATCCTGAGTGAAGTAACCCAGTTCCAGAAAGACGAACAAGGTATGTACTCACTCATAAGTATATTGGCTGTAAAGTAAATAATAACCATGTTACAATCCACAGATTCAGAATACTAGGTAACAAGAGGGATTCTAGAGGGGATACCTGAATCTCCCTGAGAAGGGAAAATAGAGGCTTCATGAGTGGACTGCAGGTGGGTAGAGAGGAATATGAGGGATCAGGTGAGGATGGCATTGGAGAGAAAGTACTGATAGAGTTGATTAGAAATGGTTCTCTTCAGCATCAGGTAGAAACCTAGTTCAAGGGAAAGTCCCAGAAATCTATAAGAAAGACCCCAGCTTAGACTCCTAGTAAAAGGGGATAGAGAGTCTAAATCGGCAACCTCCTGCATTCAGGAAGCCTACCAGAGGAGAAATTAGGATACTAACCCAGCCATATAACCTTTGACCTACAGTTTGTCCAGCCTATGGGATGTGCTGGGGTAAGGATGGCATAGAGATTATAGCCAGCCTGTTAGAGGAGATTGCTTGTTGATTCCCAGCCGCCCAGCCAGCTTAGACCTGAAATAATCACATAGAAACTGTATTAAATAAATCACTGTTTGGTCAATTAGTTATGGCTTCTTATTGGCTAACTCTTACATATTAATTTAACACATTACTAGTAATCTGTGTATTGCCACATGAGCTGGCAATGTGCAGAACAGAGAATTGAAAAAAAAAACACTAGCAGGCATAAAAGATGGGAAGCCTGGGAAGAGCTTGGAGAGCATGTGAGATTGGAAAGAGCAAGCCTACAAAACCATGTAGGCAAGACAAGTCTCACAAGAACCCAGCAAGCCTATGAAATGATAATGGGGCTGGAGAAACATAGCTGAAGGTACCAGGAAAGCAAGTCCAGGAAGTGGCAAGATGACCCATGAAACAGAAAGGAAAAAAAATTATGTGGTTGCACTGAAAGAAAAAATGTTTAGGAAGTTCCATGCATCCTGATTGCTAAGGAAGAATCACCCTGTTTATTGGTACAGGTAAGTGGACTTTCACAGTATTAGGATGGGATGAGAAGGATGGGACCTAGGTGGCCATTGGTTAAGTCTCTGAGAATCCAAAGAGTCCTATGGGAAGGGAAGGGGTGTACTTAGCCTAGAGATGTGAAGAAGTGAGGTTCCAGAAGATCTTTACAGACATTTGAATTTGGACAGAGTTTCAGGTTATTCTTTTTTGAAACCAAATATGAGTCTATAATGTCACAATCCCTTATCCAGTCATTATTTTCTATCCATACTTCATCATACTGAGGTTTGATTTTGTGATCTACTGTAGCAATGGTAACTAAATCAAGGTGACATATGCCACATCTGAGCGTAACCTTTAACCATTACTAGATGATTTGGTGCAAGCCTTGATCATCTCTTCTGCTGTGGCTATTAGCACATTCCACTAAAGGACTTGTGTTGCAGGTTGGATCTTATATTGTATTGCAATATTGGGGAAGAGATTATAACAACACAAAACTGATCATTGGTAACAATAATTTGGTAAAGACAATTAATATACATTTTGAAAGTGAAGTCAACTGTTCACCTTCAAACTAATTATGAAAAGAAAAATATTCTCTGTGAATAACCAAGAGTCTGCTTCTAAGGCTCACTCCACGACTTCCATTCTCGCCTTTCACACCACAACGAGCCACTACACACTATAAAAGCACAGCTTATGTTTAAGTAGTTATTTCACACATCAAAACCATTTCTACTTGTATGGGCTGCAATGCAAGTTGTAGCAGCAATGCATTCTCTGTCTTCTGTATCATACTCAAGCCATAGATTCTTTAAAATACAAAGCAAACAATTTCAAAATAAAAAGTTCAGGGATGACTAACTAACAATAATTTATGATCTCTTGAAGGAGATATAAAAAGCCAAAAGGAAGTGATACTGACAATGTGTATTTTGCTCCACTGTGTATTTGTTAAGTATTTCTGTCACTTTTTATATAGATAAGTTGAAAGAGCTTTTCGGAGATGCATTTAGGAATTATAAAATCTTATGGTGCATTGTAAAGTGGTTACTGAAAAACGTCAAAATGGGTACTTTAAAATTGCTACTTTTTCATATTCTACACTGGCAATAAAATATTCAAGACCATGAAAGGTTCTTCAGTATCAAAGACTGATATGAGATTCAGGATTAGCTGCTGTGCTCATGTTAATGTAGTTCATGCAGGGCAGAGGCTAACCTATCACTGTTAAACCTCATTAACCTTTCATAAGCATTGCATTATGGAATGAAGTAGTTAATTCAATATTATAAGCTTTTATATATTCTTAACTCCAGCCCCAGTCTAGCCACCACAGTAACTTGTAAGGTAGACTTCTTCAAAATATGCAAGTTAGTGACATATGGAATATGAATGTATTTTATTCCTGAACTTCATGCATTCAGTAAATATTTTATAACTATTTATTTCTGATTTTATTTTAGGTATTCTAACTTAACTATTTCAGTTCTCCACATAGTCTTGTGTGTGTGTGTGTGTGTGTTTTCTCTTGTCAAGTTCTAATTTCTTTCTACTTTAAAAATTGTTTGATACTGAAATTTAAAGATCAATTTTTACATTTCAGTAATGTTCCTATTCCTCAAGACTAGGTAGTTGTTGTGATGATATTCTCATACATTATATTTATTCTCAGGTTATTTCCATTATTTTAACTTATGTAGCCTTAAGCTTGTAATCTATTATATTAACATAACAAAAACATTACAAATAAGACCTTCCATTGCATTTAGAAGTGTCATCATTGCTAAATATTAGCAGGCAACTCAATCAATATTTGCTTAATTTTTTCAATATGGAAAAAACTTTGAATATAAAAAAGAAACACTCCATATATTTTTATTGCTGTGTTCTTAATATATTTTAATTTCTCTTTTATTTTATTAAAAGTATTATACTATTAGACATTATTGATATAGTCTATATTCTTTATATTTTACCGTATTTGTTTATTTAAATACTGCAGATTCATCTCTTGGATGTATACAAGCAGGTGAGAATTCTTCTGTGGTGTTATAGTCCAGTTCCTGATCAGCATTTATTGTCATTGTTCTCTTATATATTACATGCCGACTGTACTTCCCCCACGCCCATCCACTCTCCTCTGGTTCTCTTCAGAAAAGAGCAGGCCTCCAGGAATATCAAGCAAACATTGCATATTAAGTTTCTTTGAGACTAGGCACCTCCTCTCATATTAAGCCTGGAAAGATAACTTTGTAGTAGGGAAAGGGACCCAAAACCAGGTGATAGAGTCTTAATGATAGGAGTTCCACTGGAAGACTGAGCTACACAACCACAACATATATGCAGAGGGCCTAGGTCAGCCCTATTCAGGCTCTCTGATTGTGATTGTTTCTTCAGTCTCTGTGAGCCCCTATGTGTCTTGGTAACTTGATTCTGTGGGCTGTGTTCTTGTGGTATCCTTAATTACTCTGGCTCCTTCCTCCCGCTTTCCCCTAGGATATAATGAGCTCCACCTAACATTTAACTGTGAATCTCTACATTTGTTTCCATCAGTTGCTGGATGGAGGGTCTTTAATGATGATTATGCTAGCTTCCTAGGTTCTTTTCTATGAATATAGCAGGATATGATTAGGCATCATATTAGACTTTTTCCAGGCATGTTTTGTTTTATCATAGGTCTCTGTGCTGTATGGTCTCTGGTTCCACATTCTTATTGGGAATAATAAGTTGAATTCAAGGGCATTAAACAAATTTGAAGCTTCAGTTGAAGTAAATTGTACCCAAGGAAATTTAATGTAAACTTTTGCGTGTCAGCTATTTCTGGGTGGATACATTCTAATTAATAATTTGCTCTTCAGTCATGGGAATACCATTAGGTTGAATAGGGCAGACAAAGAAAGGGTGTATAAATTTCTGACAATATATTAAGATTTTTATGTGGAGATTATGAAACTGGCTGTTTTGGTTGAAAACACTTTCTTGACTCTATTCACATCCCTGGATTCAATTGCTGCTACCACAGAAAAGAATAATGATGTAACTCAATAACAACTGTGTAGATATACTAAATTTTCAATATATATGATGCTATTATAAAAAATATAACTTCCTCATTGTTTTATCGAAGTATTCCTTCCAAGACCTGTAATAATAAGCAGTAAAAGTATAATTGTTTTCTTGTATAATCCTTCTGCTTTTATTTCTCAGCATCCTGTAACATGAAGAAGGCTGGCTTGTTGAGGTTTCTGTCCTGCCCAGTACCCCACAGCCGACAAGCCCCAGAGAAAATCACACAGAGAGCTCTTTAAGTTATAAAGCTGATCGACCCATTGGGTCAGGCTACTTATTAGCTCTTATAGCTTATATTAACCCATTATTCAGATCTATGTTAGCCATGTGGCTCAGTACCTNCCCATTGGGTCAGGCTACTTATTAGCTCTTATAGCTTATATTAACCCATTATTCAGATCTATGTTAGCCATGTGGCTCAGTACCTTTTTTAGTGGAATAGATCACATCCTGCTGCTTCGGTAGTCTGGGCGGGAGTGGGAGGATCAACTTCCTCCTTTCCAGAATTCTCATGTTCTCATAGCATCATTTCTACTTGTTCTTGATGGGTTTTCCCACCTATACTTCCTGCCTGGCCAATCAGTGTTTATTTCAAACATGATTGACAGAATACAGACAATTCTCCTGCACCAGCATCCTAAATTGTGTGTGTGTGTTTGGGAGATATGGGAACAGTTGGAGGAAAGAGTTATGCAAAATATATTGTATAAAAAATACTTTTTCCAATGAAATAAAAGCCTTTTCATATGCACATTTTCTAATGAAAAATAACCATTCACTTAAATGTTTTTTTTTTGCGTGCGACTGATGATTCATCTTTTGCTGGCTGTTATTGATATCCATGTTAATATCTGCTCTTTGACAGATTAGTCATGATGTACCTACACATGTTTTTTTTAAGTTTGTTCTCATTTTTTTCTTATTTATAAATTTATTTGTTTGTTATATATTGAGAATGTTTTTCTTTATCACTTAAAATGTATATTCTTACTATTTTATGTTGTATAATAATTTTCCATATTCTGAGAAAGTTTAGATCGTTATTTATGTCTGTGTATTGTCAAAATCCCCAGACAAATGTACATCTTTTATTATTTCGCAGTGAGCTTCAGAACATAATCTGAGAATCCCTCTATCTGTCTTCTATAGTTTCACTATCAGTTCTAATTTTTAAAGTTTTGAGATACTATTCTGGTCCATTCTACATGTCCAACTTTCAGATGTCAGAATGCCACCTGTGTAATCACCTACCCTATAATCTCTGCTCAAATTCTTTGCTCTGCTATTTGGCATCATTTTCTCTGTACATATCAGGCCTGCATCCTGAACTTTATACATAGTTAAAAACGACTTGAGTTCTCGGCTGTCTAATTTTCTCATCTACTCTAGCTCTCAGGACACTGATTTTTAGGTGTTTTGATTAGAAAGCTGGAGTTGTGTCTTTCTGAGATCCTGCAAGATTTCTGTAGCTAGGTTTGGCTCAAGGAAGTGATGAGAGAAAAGAGAGAACATATCAGGGAGCTTCCACCTGTACCCTATGATCACATGGCCAAGCCTAACTATTCCTTGTCATAAATGATCATGAAAATTCTTGCTGTCATTGCAATCACCACCATTTCTTAGCTGCCACAGTATAGCTTCTGATATGAAGTCTCATTTGCTATAGTGCCAAGAGAAAAAAATATTAAGAAAAAAAGAGTTTCTACCTATGTTTACCCATCCCTTAGAGCTAATTTTCCCTTTAATATTTATTTATTATGTATACAATATGTTGCCTGTGTGTATGTCTGCAGGCCATAAGAGGGCAACAGACCTCATTACAGATAGTTGTGAGCCACCATGTGATTGCTGGGAATTGAACTCAGGACCTTTGGAAGAGCAGACAATGCTCTTAACCACTGAACCATCTCTCCAGCCCCCAGAACTAATTTTCTACATCATCTTTCCACACTATTTTTGAGACTTTTCTGTTGTTACACATCTCACAATTCTCTCCAGGATTCTCAGCTATATTTCATTTGAGGGTCTACTTTCTCTACCTTTCCCTGGTAGAAATGATATTGGGCTGTGTAATTTTGAGGCAGAAAAGAGCATTCTTGTTTTGTTTCTAGTCCACCAGGTAGGATGTCACCACAGAGGCTTCTAAGAGCCTACTGTCTTGAACAGGCAGAGAGGTAATGGAGTATGGTCATAGAGTTGTGGGGTTTGTTCTCCCTTTGAAATTGTTGGATAGTGCAGTAGCTTCCAGAGGTGGAATAGTGAGGTTTCTATTGTGTATCCTCTTTGTGCGCTTTGTCTACTAGATACTGTAGAGTCATATTTTGTACCATAATCAGCAAGCTTTCTGTTGGACTTTATAATCTTGTCAATTATAACTTCACCATATTTGCTCCTTTCAGTTTTCTTTTGGCTTATACTGCCTTGTTTAGATTTTATCTTAAAATATTATGTTATAGTTTTTATGTAGTTGACATTAGTCCTATCTGGGAAGTAAGATGTAAATGAGTCTGTTTACTAAAATTACATTTTATGCCATAGTCAAGGAGTTTATTCATATGATTGGAACTGAGAATGCATGACTATATTAAAAATCAATTTTTGGAGAGAGGAATCTAAAGAGAAAAGGGAAGAGAAACAAGAGAGAGTAAGGGATTCTTTGGATCACAGAAGCAGAAGGAGGTGACTATTTGGCAGATTAAATGGAAAGCAAAAGAGGAAAGGATACAGAAAAAGTGGGGAAAGTGATATAAGCCATAGGATACAATATTCATGTGTGAAATTATCACAATAAAACTTATGCTAAATAAATATTTAATAAAGTCTAATTAATGTTCTGAATTGTATTAATTTAGTTTATATCAAATCATTGTCTACCTACTCTTGTTATAGAAACCATTATTAATGTATTATGAAAAATTGTTTTGAAAATAAATCTATCTAAATAAGTGGTACAAAGATCTGAAATTCTCAAACTTGTAATATAATGAGACTTAAAATAAACTCCTGGTGCTCACATGTGAGCAGTGGGGACCTGAGAGGTAAAGGCCACGAAAATCCAAAGTACAATGAATTTAATTCAAAGTAATATATTTTAAAATAATACCATTTATATTAAAAAGAGTCTTTCTACAAATCTTAGCCATAATCTTTCAATTCATGTTTCTCAACACCCAATATACCAACTCTTCCTTGTTATAGATATATAGATATTTGTTTGTGTAAATGCTTATTTTATAGAGATCCTGAATTACTATGCATAAAAACTTTTCTTTCATATGTTGGAACCAGAAAAGGATTGAGTCCTTTTCTGAGAAAGGCTGCCTATATCTTCTATTACTGCAGTGCTCACTTTCTAGTTCTAAACATACTCCTATCTGTTTTACTCTACAGCCTTTTGTTTTTCATTGCCAACACAGTGGAAATGGCCATTTTCTTAGAGGAAGACTTGGACTTCCCAAACACTTTTCACTTATGCTTAGCGCTACTTTTCTTTCCAAAGCTTAAGCCCAAATTCTATGTTATCTTCTCTTTCATAAGATCCTGTGCCAAAGGGTTTTATATTTCGGAAATGGCCACAGTGAACATATTTGAGAGGTCTACTGAATTTTGCTGTTATAATAAGAATAAGCTAACATCTATATTAGACTCACACCTTATTGCTGTGATGCAATGCTTGACTGAAACAACTTAAAATAAGGAGGATTTGGATTTGCCTCCAGGTTGAGGAGACGTAGTCAATCACAGTGGGGAAGAGGTGCAGCAGGTGTATTCATGGTAGCAAGAGCCTATGGTTTGGACTCTTCATCTTGGCACATTCCCTGGAACAAGAATAGATATGGTGCAAGGGAGCTAACCAATAAATCTCAACATTTGCTTTATAGTGACATATGTCTTACAACTAATGCCTCATTCCCTAAGGGTTCTACAGCCTCCCAAAATAGCATCAGTGGCTGAGGAAACAAGTGTTCAAACACATGAGTTTGTTAGAACATTTTGTCAAATAAACTGTAACAATGCTTTATGCACAAAAAGGTAATGTATAAAGTATAAAGAAGATCTTTAATTCAGATATAAGAATGTGCTATTTAAAATATACATTTCCAAAGACATTATGCCAGACAGACAGCAAAGGAGTGAGAGTTAATGTATAATACAAGAATTGACAAAGAATGTAACATTATAAGATAAAAAGAAAACATGATTCTGAAGGTACCATACATTGTATTTGTCAACTGAAAACTAGAGTGTTAACCAGTTCTTGCAACAGTTTAAGAATATTTTTTGATGGAGGATTGTTGACTGGGGTGTCTTTCCCACCTGGTTCTGCAGTCTTGTCCCAAAGAAACACACAGAGATCTGCATTAATCATAAACTGGTTCGCCTATTAGCTCAGGCTTCTTATAAATTAATTCTTACATCTTAAATTGTACCATTATTCTTGTCTATGTTAGCCGTGTGGCTTGGTAACTTCACCAGCTAGGCATTTTCATCATGCTTTCTCTGTACCTGGGTCATGACTGTAGAATGACTCTTTTGTCTTCCCAGAATTCTCCTGTTCACATTGCCCCACCTGTACTTCCTGCCTGGTTGTCCCTCCTCTACTTCCTGCCTGGCTATTGGACAATCACCATTTTATTAAATAAATAAGTACAAGAAACAAATCTTTACAGGGTAAAACCATTGTCCCATAGCAGATAACGGTAAAACTATAGTCATTTCACCAAAACTTTGGCTTCATTTTTTTAATAAACTTTGAGATAGAAGAGCACAGAACAATTGTTTCAGGCAGCTTTTTTAGAACATATGTTATTAAGGATATTATTTGTGGTTTGTTGTTGTGTGTGTCATACCTCTAGTGGGTAGACGGTTTGCCATATGCTTGAGAAATGCCCCCTTTCAACAATGATAGAAGGAAATGACATATGATAGCTTCTTGTATTACTTCTAAACTCTCATGGAAATATTTCTGCTGTGGAGCCTATGTGCCCAGAGGGCTTCTTTTAATTAACATTATAGCTTGTAAAAGAAATAAGAAATTCTTGGCACATTTTCATCTTTGATACTTTTAACAGAAACAGAACAGAGTGAATGTCAAGCCCCATCTCTGCTCCTTTATCACTAGGTGCATGACTTATAGAGTATAAACACTACAATGAAATATGCATTTGTGTATTTTTATGTGTAGTTTTATAAGTATTGGTAGACACTATGTATCAGTCACCTTTTTAAAACGTGTTACCATATAGAGTCACGTTACTTTTAAAGATCAATATATGATTGATTTTGATTCTTACTTCATAATTACAGGTGATTCTAAGCTCTTCCTAAGATGCCTAGAAATTATTGGTGAGATGAAACCATGAGGTCTAGCTTTGAAATGATTAGCAAGAGTATTTTATATAAATAGAAGTGAACCATAGAGATTTTAAATATAAGGATAATATTACTTAAAACTATTTTAACTACATCTCTACTTTTATTATGATACTATTTTCATAGTATTTGGAACCATTCTCTTTTTTTATGGCATGTGCCAGTTTTACCCAATAATAGGTTTTACTATGATACTTTCACCCATATCTATCACATCTTTCCATTATCTTACACCTATTGACATTCCATGGCTCTTTCTACAAGTTCATTTCTTCCCCACCGAGTTCCACTTCTACTTTCATAAATTTTATAAAACATTATGAAGGCTAGATATGAGAAAAGATGCAAACTTATGTTTAAATTTAACTGACTATCTCGGCAATTGAGGATTAGATGCTGGAGGTTATTTTTCTATCTATTATCCCTCTACTTTCTCTTGATACACATTACACCAATATATCCCTTCTGTGATTTAATCATTCAAAAAAATAAAGTTATTTTATGTCATTCAAGATTCTCTATTCATCCATTTATTCATGTCCCTACCTATTATCTATATGTAAATGTATTATTATTCAACATTCTTACTTAACTTATATATCCACTTCTAAGAAGGTATTAAGGATTGACTCACACATTGGGTATTCAAGCTTGAAGTGTGCAGTGTACAAAATAAAGGTGAGAAAAAAATCAGAGAAACAATACACTTTCAGTAGCCACAAATAACATAAAATATCTTGGAGTAATTCTAAAAAACAAATGGAAGACTTTATTTGACAAAATATTTAAATCTTTGAAGAAAGAATTGAAGAGGATGCCAGAAAATGGAAAGATCTTCCATGCTTTTGGGTAGGTAGTATTAACATACTAAAAATGGCAATTATACAAAAAGCAATCTACAGATTCAATGCAATGTCTATCAAAATCCCAAAAAAGTTTTCACAGACCTTATAAGAACAATACTCAACTACATATGGAAAATCAAAGTACTCAGGATAGCCAAAACAATCCTGTACAATAGAAGAACTTCTGGAAGCATCACAAATTCTGACTTAAAACTCTACTACAGAGCTACAGTGCTGAAAAAGCCTGATATTTGCATAAAAACAGGAGGACTGATAGAACCAAATTGAACATCCAGATATCAATCCACACACCTAAACCACGTGATTTTTGAGGAAGAAGCAAAAAATGTAAAATGGAAAAAAGCATATTCAACAAATGGTACTGGCATAACTGAATATCAACATGTATAAGAATGAAAATAGATCTATATCTATCACCATGCACAGAACTCAGATCCACATGGATCAAAGACATCTACATAAACCAACTACACTGAACCTCATAGAAGAGAAAGTGGGAAGTACACTTGAACACATTGGCACAGGATGACACTTACTAAATATAGCTTCAGTAGCACAGACACTGAGGGAAACAATTAATAAATGGCTGAAACTAGGATGCCTTTGTAAAGCAAAAAAAAAAACAGAATGTAAAAATATCTTCACCCACCCTGACATTGGACAGAGCATTGATCTCAAAAATATTCAAAAACTCAAGAAATTGTTCATCAAAAGAACAAATAATCCAATAAAAAGTGGGGTACCGACCTACACAGAGAACTCTCAACAGAGGAATCTAAAATGGCTGAAAGACACTTAAGGAAATATTCAACATTATTAGCCATCAGAGAAATGCAAATCAAAACAACTCTGAGATCCCATCTTACACCTGTAAGAATGACCAAGATCAAAAACTCTGATGACATTTTATGCTGAAGAGAATATGGGGTAAAGGGAACACACACAACTCCACTGCTGCTGGGAGTATAAACTGGTTCAGCCACTTTGGATATAAGTATGATGATTTCTCAGAAAATAAGGAAACAACCTACTTCAAGACCCACTCATACCACTTTTGGGTATATACCCAAAGAATGCTCAATTGTACCACAAGTAGATATGTTCAAGTATGTTCATAGCCAGAACCAGGAAACAACCTAAATACCCCTCAACCAAAGAGTGGATAAGGAAAACATGGTATATTTGCACACTGAAGTACTATACAGAAAAAAAAATCTTGAAATTTGCGGGCAAATGGATGGATCTAGAAAACATCACATTGAATGAGGTTACCCAGACTGAGAAAGACAAATATATGTACTCACTCATAGGTGGCTTTTAAATTTTCCAACTTTGTGGCATATAAGCTTTTGTAGTAAGACCTAATGA